>WSTZ01000089.1:0-47099 GCA_019632295.1 Tulasnella sp. 418
ATCCTCGGACGATGCTTGAACCCGAGACAAGTCATTCATAGATAAAAACCCTACTTGTTATGGAAGATTTGGATCAGTAGTAGGCTATGTAACTTCAGTCATCTTGGATAACGCTATCGAGAAGCGGCCATTCACTTTCAAATCTATGATAGCAGATGAAGCCCTGAAGGCTATCGGGATCATTGGGAGATTTCCATTCAAGCATTGAGCAACGAGAATGCCATCGCGACTACTGAGCGACTGAGACCAGCGGCAGCATAGTCTAATTGCCTGTCATATGAAATGCTTGATCTCGCTCTCCGCAACTACTGGTTGAGGGTGAATGGATCGATATTGGTTAACTGAGGACTCTATACTAGTGTCGCTTTCCTGAGTTTAACGACGTGATTAATGATTTCATTACCTATAGTGTGCTTCCACCTCTCATAGAGTTATGCGGTAATGGTGGATGCAAGGGGGAAGGGGAGTCGCGTAAATTAGAATGAGGCAGGTAATTAGGTACGCGTCGAAAATTCTCTCCTGAACGAAAAGGTCCGCAAGCGGAGCGAGTTTCCCACGCGGACATAACATAAAGTCCGAGATGGGGCCTGACGTAACGAGGCTACGCCTAAGCGTCTTTAGGCAGCATGCTAGAATTAGAATACACCACACCACCACCACCACCTCAGCCAACTTTAAGTTTGTTTCAAAGAAATCATTCTGGTCATTCATAAGCGAAGATCATGCTTATATAGTGATGTATTACAAGTTGAAATAACTACGCCTATGCTTTTTGCACAAGATGCGACAAGCATGATTGAGCGGAACTAAAAGGATACTAGGCTAACAGCGGACTCGGAGTGGAGGAATTGGATGAATGATCCAACGAAGTAGAGAGGAGTAGACTAATATGAGACAAGAACAGAGATTAGAATGGTACCAAGCTAGGATTCGAATGACCAATAAGAAAAGTAAAGCAAATCAGACAATGGCCAAACCCGAAGACTGGGTGCGAACCCCAAGGTGCAAGACCCATGCTTCCCCTTGAGCATGATGATCATGAGGGAATCGTTCTCGGATGAACCTATCATCATGGATAGACCTTGAGATGCCGATAAACCGCGTGTTATGTCCAAGCCAATCCACTCGCTTCATGTGCCTTTGGCTGCCATGAGCGTGGTTTGTCATCATATTGCGATAGTGTGCGTGTCTGGCTCTCTCGTGTCCATCATCGTCTGCTATCCACCATTCGCCTTCAGTCATAGGCAACTGCATGTCCGTGTATATGTGGTCTAGAAGTTCCCGAACGGTTATTCCATGATGACTCTGGAACAGCGCAAAATTCCAAAATTTAGCCTGTAGTTTTGATGGATAACATGTACAGAGGAAGCAAGTGATTTAATAGCTCACCTTGATTATAATCTCCCATGGAAAGGCTCTTGATATCAACCTCATGTGGGTGATTGGAGGCTGGACTGCGGACCGATGCATAATTTCGTGTCGTGACATCCAGTATGGGGCATTCATCAGCATGCATAACTCAGGGTTGTCACGAACATCCCATATAACGTGACCGGTGGTCACATCGGTGACACCATCTGTAAGCACAAGTGGGTAGAGAGGGTATGGTATCCTTGAGTAGATTGGGTATGGGTTCGGATATGATGTCACCATTTCGTTGGGATACTGGGATGCGGCTATTAAATGACTTGGACGTGATGGACCTAATGAAGGCAACTGAATTCTAAGAGTTGACCAAAGCAGACGAAACCCAAGCTTACCGTAGCTGTATGATGAAGGATAGTCAGAGTAGTCGGACTCAGAGTCGGAACTGGAATCTGAGAGGTGACCAGTAATATGGCCATCGTGATAGTTGTGGTGATAGTTGTGGTGATAGTTGTGGTGATGTTTATATTTGACTAGTGGGTAGTAATGGCAAGGTTGGGGCATCATTGAGGAAGTGAAAGGAGATGAATTAACTGCTGCTGATACGTAAGCGACTGGAACTTGAGGCATATAGCTGCGGGCGGGTATCAGAATCAGGATGAGGTGTACAGGTGGTTGAATAGATAGACACTGACATCGTTCTTGAACTTATATACTAGAAATTCATATCCACGAGGCAGCGGATTATCTTGGAGGAACGAAGAGCCAACCGAATTGTTCCATTGGCGGGGCCACACGGAAGTCAAAGTAAGACTACCACTCATCAGTTGTAACACAAGACCAAAGTTGCTTATCTGAGGGTCTGGACGTCTATGCAAATAAGAGTCGACGGAGCTTTCCAATTCAGGCTCGGATGCATCCAGTATACAAGTGTCCCTGTACGAGGCCCCATGATTTTACTACAGAGCTAGTTACCACCAATCTGAGCTCATGCACCCATCGAGACTGAAAAAGATCCCGGAGACCAGAAAGGCAAAGGGATCCGGAGAATGCCTGAGCAGCCATATATAGTCATAGTCAGCTGCGTGACAGGCAGGGATCGCGTCGACCAATGTTGACAGAACGTGGATGGAACCCAGTTTCATTGTTTTGGGCCTGTACAGTCACCTCTCCGGCGCTTATGACCATTTTGCTAGGCAATTTGAACCCCGTCCCGCTGATTTACACTTGCTGTGTGATACAACATCCAAAATACAAGTCGGTTCTTCCCTAATGCCTCTGAACCAGCCTCTGGTATATTATATGTCTTCCAGGTCAAATTTTGTCGCTGAGTGACTAGCACGATTTATTCTCGCGCTTGCTGACTAAGCGAGTGATTTCTAATCATTGAGCACGAAATGCTGCGGAAATTTGCGGATTTCGAAAAAGGAGTCAGAGTTGATACGCGATAGTCATAGTGGTACCTTGGGGCTTTCTTTGGGGCTTGGGCATGGAAGATTCTGTTCTGTCCTCCGAGGTTGTGGAAGGATGCGTGGATCTAGCCAATTGATAGTTGTTGTTCGGACCGGCGGCTATTGTGGTTGAGTGTGATTTGACCAATAGCGACAAGCTATCCCAGGGAGGATCGGGGCAGAAAAACAAAATCATCAGTGTAGAAGAACATGAGCTTGAGTGGGATGCGTCCAATCAGCATCGGGTGTGCGGCTTGTTACAACAGCCGGACCATTTCGCCTGTTCAACGCCGTCGCATACCACGAAGTGGATATAGCCATTTTTGTCGCTGTACATTAAGGGATGATAGCCGGCAGGGATGCTGCCCTAAGGGCACGGGATGTTTGTTACCCGTACACCCGTTCTTTTTATCTGAATTAAATCGAGTAGGGGTACTGCCTAGTCCGGGAATCGCTGTATCTTAGGAGGTGATGCCGTTAGTATCTTATTAGATAGTAAGTAGGGAAGGAGAGTTTTCCGTACTTGTACACCGTACTTGTACAATAAGACTCAACGCTCACCTGGGATGACTTCAAGTATAAGGCTTGTATCGAACAACTTTTCCAGGGTCCGGTGCGAAGTGCACGTGAGTAGGCCCGTTCAATCATAACAGTTTTCAACTCGAATAAAGTTAACGATGGGACTAAACCTGCTTCCACACGAACTTCCTGCTGCCTCGTTCGCTTTCAAGACAGCTGCTTCTAGATCATAATGTGGAATTTCGACTACTTGTGTTGCCATATTTTCATGTGCGGCTTCTAAAACTTTCTTTGGACACAGCAGTCCGATTCGCTCCTATGGACAAATTATCAAATTCAATTTCGTAGGATGAGGTATCATGAGGCGCCAGTTCGTAGTCCAGCGATAGTTATACCTGGGACATAATGAAAAGATGGGCAGTTCCTTAGGATATGACTAATTAACACGTGAGATTTTTTGTGGCTGGATAAACTCCGCAGGACCTATGAACCCGTGGCTGAATACTCGTGTCTTACCAAACCAGCTCAATTGCATTATCCCAATGACGCTAGATGGCTACTAATGGTTAAATTATATGAATGGTGATAGGAATCTGCCCCAACAACTCTCTTCTACTGATGATAGGAAGTAACAGTATGACTGAGCTGGGCTACTACGGATCAGAAAGGGCGAAGAGCCAGAGCACGTCGATGAATCGATGGGCCCAGGATCTGTGAATAGTTGAGGACAGAAAGGTAGTAAATGCAAGCATCGTAGAAGATGGGATCGCATTTTCAAAAGTCTAGCTGGTGGATAGCCAGCTGGAATTAAACCCGGAAGATCGCACTGCCAGTTATGCAACCCCCAAGTGTAGAACCCATGCCTCCTCTTGTAAATGATGATCCGCAAACCGTTCCCGAATAAATTCTTCATCGTGCACAGTCTTTGAGATACCATGCAACCTGGTTTTATGTCCAAGCCAGTCCACACGCATGATGTAGTCCCGCCCATATTCGTGATCGGTGTGATGATGCCTTTGGCGATTACGACGATGAGCCTGGGACGCTCGTTCTCGATCATCAGGTGTGGCAATCCACCACTCTCCTTCCGTGAGAAGAGTTTGCAGGTACTTATAGATGTGATGCAGGATGTCATGAACAGTTATTATATGATGTTCCTATGAGATTGAGATCGTATCATTACTTGAGCTAGGCGGTGTAGCAGAGGCATCAGACTTACCTGGATGATGATCTCCCAAGGAAAATCTCGCGAAATGAGCCTCATTTTTCGAGCTGGGGGCTCAACAGCTGGTCGGGTCCAGATATCATGTAACGATGCCCCATGTGGGAGGGTTGATATGGAGGCTCTATCAGGGTTGTCACGGACGTCCCACAGAACATGCCGCGGCTCCGTTCCGTGAACAACTTCCTGAAGGACAAGAGGGTGGGTTGGGTAATCGGGGTAGTGAGGGTACGATAGTGGGGCATAGTAAGCGTCCCCGTCGTCGGAGTATTCAGAGGCTTCTATGAGACGAGCGGGGTGTGGGGGAGTCGTAGCTTGTGGAGAGCAATGATGGTTAGTTCAACAACGAATCAAGGATCAAGGTGAATCGAACTTACAATGGTAATGGGGGTGATGATTATATCCATTCGCAGCGTAGTACTGGACAGTTGAGGAATATGGATGAGGAATAGGTATAGTATAAGGGTTGCTGTAAGGTGGATTCAATGCCACCGGCACAAACGCCACGGGACACTGCATAAGCACTTTTGGTTGGAATCAAGAATATAAGGGCAGCTTTGGAGGGGATGGGTGATGAAAGTAAAAGCGCTTCCTTGACTGGTTTTATAGTCTAGAGGTGTAGAGAGAAACGCGGAAGTCAGTGTGGTTAACGAACCGGTTTGCGGTAAGGGAGTTCACCGTACGGACCATGATACGAGATGACTCTTTGAATAGCAGTCATATGATGGATATATCATGTCTATTTGCTTAGTGATATAGCTTGCAGGGAAGAACGGAATCGCAGAGCAAAAGTCTTCAATGATTGGTGGAATTGAGAGGATTTCCTTTTCCGGCAATCACGTCCTGCCTCAAGCAACGATCACAGTTTTTGCTATGGTGGCCAAAATTCCTCGTACCTATGTGCTCGTTGTGGTGAGTAAATGGATTACAGCTTCATGGTGGTGGTAATCCCACCTTTGATCGTCATCCAGAGGCAGAGTTCACGTGAATGATATCCGCCACTGTTCTAGGACTGCATCGAAGTCGAAATGGAATAGCAGAGTGATCAGCTGGGCGTTAACATTAGGAAAGTGTAGACGTGGCTCTGTGATGGTAGAAACGCCCATCATTCGGGTCGATTTCACCTTGACGGAGATCAGCCCAGCCCCTAAGGTGTGTTTATTTTTCTGGCAATTCTTTTGACAGCGCTTAACGTCAGCACTCGGCTCGATAAGCATGAGAATTGCACCACACCTTCAATTTGCGTTATCCCGTGACAGAAATCACCGTACAACATGTCAGCGTATGTGTCGCATCACAGGACCACGGCGCACTACAAGGCACTCCATCGACAAGTGAAAAGCTATTTCTGGAGCTTCCTTAGTCTGGGCTCGTACTTCTTTTCCTCGATCTCGAAGGGGCCAAGCACATTATTTATCGGATGATAAAGGAACCCGAGATAACGCGGCTGCGGAGATTGTCGGATAGAGTGGCTAAGTGATATGAAGATTTGAAAACGCAACATGATTGGTAGATTCAACATGTCAACAAGCAAACCGTTCCAAACAACACATACCAGCACCCTATTGCTTGCGATTCAGCCTAGAAAATCCAGCAATCCTAGTTGGATCGCTCGATTATTCGGACAGAGGGTAGATGTGGTGTGCCTTTGACAGTTCAAAAAGAGTCATGAGTATTTATTCGTCACTGGCGAAAATAATACAAAAGCATCAAGCCAAGCGTTCAAACTCTGCTGAGGAATTCGACATGCTCAATTTTAGTAACTAAGATCATGTTCACCCCAGATGAAAACCATACGAGAATTCATGAAATGTCCGTTCCCGAAATTGTGCAAAAAGACCATTTAAATCGTAATAATAACCGCCGGAACATCGACCTCGGCACCGACGGATCAAGGGACTGATAACAACCGATTTGGTCGAAGGCATCCAAATATCCTGGACCATGGCCTAAATTGTGTGTGAAATCTGGACTTGTAGTATCCCGTTGCACCACACCTCCAGTGCCGTAAACTGGACCTATGCTCGATCTATCACCCAGTCTCTCCATGCCCTCCACGCACTCTCCATCATCAGGACAAAGTTCTGGCCCTCCGGACTCTCAGTTCCTCGTGATCCAAACTTGTAAGGATCAACAACATTCATCAACCATCCCGAAGTAGTATTCAGACTTTGCAAAACCAAATGTCGGGCTTTATGAGCAGATTTGAGAGTGTCCGGTCGAAGCGCAACGAGAGGTGGTATCGTGACATTAGTGGCACCAAACTGAGCGTTGACCGTCGGATCGCGAGTGGCACCTTTGGGCGGACCACGAAGGTATTCAGAGATCGCGGTCAGACGATAAGTTATTGCGGCCAAGAGCGCAGTTGAAGCCGAGTCCGCGAAACTGGTTGGGTCATCCGGGTAGTTTAGGAGAGTACCGTTCGCTTGCTATGAACGCAAAGGGTTACGTAAGTTTCCATCATTTAGGAAGTCTGTTGCTAAAGATCTAACCTGGTGCTGCCACAAGTTGTTGACGATCTCAGTAGCCCAGTTTTGCAAATTACGTTGAGCAGCCATAAACATTGGTTGATGGCCCACTGTTGTCTGATTGATGGTCAGGAGGACCCTCATAATACCTGCAGCAGCCCATGCATTCCCAGTACTCCATACTCCATCGTCAGTTCCCCATGGACCGCCCACAATATGCTTCCATAAACCCTTCTGTGGGTCATACAAGTAGTTGCGATATAGCCTTATTTGCTCGTAAGAGTGATAGAGAAGCCATGAGTGAACATGTGGCTGGTGTAGCGCTCCGTAATAGGCAATAAAAGGAGGAACCATGAAGACAGAATCGGACCTACATAAACTTGTGTAAGCGCAGGGATCTTCGACCAGAACGACAATTTCGGACACTCACCAGAGCTGGACTATCTCACTACGATGACTGATTGCTCCGTCAGGAGTCTTGGGAGCAAGGTTGAGAATGTAGTCCATTTGTTGCCGAAGAGGGGTATTGTAATCATTCTTCCACGCATCCGGACGAGATAATTGGGTCCAATTGGCTATCAGCATTGGTACGCCTATACTAGCTGGATCACCAGAAGAACCATCTTGCATCAAGGACATTACGCCAGGTGGACGAATAGCAATTGTACTGCACACCAGGAAAATGCGGATAATATCGAGCATTTCGTCATGGAGTAGTGATTCGTCAGAAGTGAAAACAATCAGAAATCATAAGCAAACTCACTGGTCAGCTACTGCTAGTACCGATGTGATGTTGTTGATGCCGCCGTTATCCTTAACGGACCGAGGTGGAGGGACCCCATGAGTACCATATACGCTTAGCTGCGGCCAATCAATTTCCAGAAGCGCTTGCGCTAGAGTCCCCAACTCCCATGATGCCTTTGAAGTCCCAATTGCACGAGCTCTCACCAAGTCCAAGAGATGCTTGGGGAGTGGAATTCCAGTAGAGAAGCCTTCAATCTCGATGTGGCGAGATCCTGGTAGTTCAGATACCGGAAGACATGATGTGAATGAAGTTGCAAATCCGACTATGAGTAGCCCAACCCGCAAAATCATTGCCCAATTCTGCGAAAACGAACGAATGCAGACGCGCTTCAACAGTCAACAAGTGATTTCAAGTTAGTCTTATATTCATTGATGCATAATGAGACATCTATCTCACCAGTTGCAGAGACGGAAGGGCGCCACGATGTCAGTGGAGACGAAAGGAAGAAGGAAGAAAATCCATGGTCGATGCAAATGGGTCATATTGTACGCGATAAGTTCTTGGCTTCGGTCAAATGTCGAATTTACTTGGCTCGATTGAGACCCCGTGCTACGTCATCGGCTACCTTTTGTGGCTTGTGGCTGGCAAGTTGAGAACGCTCCAAGGATATTCGGATTTGAGTGGTGCTGTCGTCATCGTCGAGGACATCATTTGGTTGTACAAAGACAAGATCTAGTGACGCTCAAGGGCCGACGCCCAAGCAAACACCACGGCCCTATGTTTCCGGGGTCCTGCGTCTATTATTACACTTGGCGAAACCCACAATTTGTACAACGCTACCGAGACTGATCCTCATGCCCAATCCTAATCGAGTTTAATAGCTTCGTTCTTCTTGTGAGCTTGTCGTTACGGCATATCCGAGAGGGGTATAGCTGCGTAACTCTAAACTGTTGTTTCACTCTGCTATGAGACGACGAACAATCAACCAATGAGGTAAATTGAGATTACATGTAATACACTTTCACTTGCAATGGGCAGAAATGTTGCAGTCAATCGAGCTGGTATTGCGTTTCCAGCCCAGATCCATGAAAAGGTTACTGGTTGAAAGGCAGACATATCGCGTCGTCCCTCAACTACAAAGAGTATCTGTGAAGAGTTGCTGTTTCATGATCGGGAGTGGTATAAAACGAATAGGAATGTAACGTGGGTGCACAAGTAAGACAATTTTCCCGATTGGTTGGTGGTCGGCCAGTAAAAAGAGTAGTGGCGAACGAGATTCGAACTCGCGGCCTTGGGATATTACAAACTGCAATCCCCTGCACAACCACCGTGCTCCCGCCACTCTGCTACCATAATGGTGGTGGTCAGATGTGTAATAGTCCCACATAGACGGCTTCAACACAGCAGCCCCTATTTCGAGACTCCGCCAGATCCTGAATTTCGATGTTGGTTGTTGTAAGCGGCTTGAGTAAAACGTTTCTTTCTACGGTCATCAGCTCCTTGCCCATCATCCGATGAACAACCCACAACCTCACCAGCAATGCACTATAGAACATTGTTTTCATGCATTTGACGCTTTGTACTGTCACTTATATCCTTCGGCTACTCCGATCCCGCCCGATTTCCCAGATGACAAGTTCCCCCTTTTCGTCACTTGGAACATCCGTAGCTCTACTACATCTTCCATTCGCTTGAGAGGCTGTATCGGAAGCTTTCAGCCTCTAAACATCCGAGAAGGTCTTCAAGAATATGCTCTCATTAGGTATGTGAACAGCAATAGCGTCATTTCGGATCACTAAACCAAAACGACTCCACGTCTCATTAGTGCTCTCAATGATAGTCGCTTCAGACCTATACAAACAAACGAACTCCGGAAGCTGGAATGCGGGTAAAGAAGTGGCTCTTTGCACTTTAGTTGCATATTTTCTTCTTGGGCTAACGTCCTCTTTTCATGCTACACCACCGACAATTACTCTCAAATCTCATTTTCCGCCTCATAATAACAGAGTGTCACTCCTCACGGATTTTCAAGATGTTCCGACATACCTTGACTGGGAAGTGGGCACCCACGGGATATACATCACCTTTCCTCATCCTTCAACCCAGACTTTGTTACCTCCTTCATCAGGCGACACCACTCCATCCTCATCCTCCTCAGACGTCCCATCATCTTCCAAACGTCGGATATCAAGATCAAACCGTATTCTAACAGCTACGTATTTGCCCGAGATTGCGCCCTCTCAGGGTTGGAACAAAGTCGAAACGGTTGACAGCGCCATCAGAAAGGCTGGCTGGGACGGAAAGATTACCGAAGATCTTAGACGAAGTGTCAAGATGAGGACATATCAATCCAAGAAGGCTTCCGTTACTTGGGACGAATACTGGAACTGGAGGAATAAGAAGCTTAGCGAGATTGCATGACAAGCGTCATCTATGGCCCCATTCGTCACTATCGATTTTTTGAGTTTGATTTGAAACAAGATATTCTAAGTACTTGAAAATGATGTTGCATTTATGGAGTCATCTCTTTCCTCAGGACTGTTCATTATCGTTCTGTTGCGTTTTCGTATTGTCATGGATGATGTAATTGGAAAATATGGAACTTTCCTTGTGTTCTCCGCGCGATGAATACTACATGTGGGATCTCTCCATTAGTGTATCTATATTATCTTCCCCGTCAGAGTGACGTATGACTACATCTCGACAGGAAAACTGCTGCAGCACCTGCAAGTGAAAGCACATGCCACAATTATTCTTAGACGCCGAAGAACTAGAAGTAATCAGTTCTATTTCTATTTTTCTGAGATATCAGGAAACTTTACTGAATGATGAACCAAGTTCCATGTTAATGGAGCTGGACAAACAGAAGAGCATGGATAGACGAGAACAAGAACACTAAGCACAAGCAAACTAACATCGATCAACCAAATCAGTTGAGTTGACACGGAGATCAGATATCCGTGCAACATTCTATTTTCGTCTCCAATGCGCAATGAAAATCTCCAAAACAAATGACATTCCTAATCATCTCCACTTTGTCTCTAACTCAATTTATAAGTTAGCTGACAAACCTGATGAAACTCCCATAACCACACGCAAAACGTTTCTCATCCCCACTACATCAATTTCCCGAACACAGCCCTTCCAATGTTGAGCGCAGTTATCCCATATTTCCAAAAAAGCGACCATCTCCTAGCGCCCACACTGAATCAGGTATCTATAACCTATCGGATTCACTCCTCCAAAACACTGATGTTGGTCAAGGACTCGATGCTAACCGATCATCTCAACCTTCTGACAACATATCTTGGTCGATCACCGAGCGCGGCCACCCCCTCTCCGTAGATTCCGTCTTCTTGTAATGGTGTCCAAACGTTTGAGCCAATACTCTTCGATGACCAACCGGCTTTCAAAGTCTTCATTGGTCATTGCAAAGCTCGTAGGAGATTCATACCGGAGCAAAACCAATCAATGGAATTACTTCCGGTTAACGACAAAAATAGCTCGCCTTCGGGACATCAAGGATTTATGTTCATGATCTAGTGTGCCTTTTCAAACACGGAATCAACTTACTGACACTTTGGTACGACAATTGCCAGCAAAAGATTGAAAATCGTCTTCATATTGGTCAGTTTTCTTTTCTCAGTTCTTTCCTATAGCACAAACAGGCTCAGTGAGCCCATCCACTGGAACAATCGTCTTGAATGAAGGAATACAACTACATCTCACCTAGGTGACGGGCTTCGACTTGGTGCTCCACTTGCCCTTATTTCGGAGCCAATCCACTAATAGGGGACTTCCAACTTTCTCTGTGTTAGAAAAAGTCGTTGTAGTGATCACTGATGATATCTCAGCCCAAATCCCACTATGAACGGATCACAGGTATGGTTACTAATGGATCCTCCACACCCTCATTCTTCGATTTAGCGAGCACTGCCTTTCGCTGATCGCAGTACTTGCCATTTATTCCCTACTCGCTCCAATAGGGACATACATTGGGTCCCAGGTCTCAACCGTATATCTAGACGGTCAACTTACATCCAGTTCACTCGTCACCTCAACGCTCACATGTTCTCCTTCAAGATTTCTCGACCTTGGGTGTTGATGTTTGGCTTGACCGCCTTCTTTTCCATTCAACCATCCATTGGAAGAAGTATCGATGTCAGACACTCTGACAGTCTTCAATGGGGACCATGCGTGAAAGCCCTCGAATGGGGTGAACCTTCCTCACTGGTTTGTGCGGAATTCACTGTACCCCTTGACTGGACGAATCCCTCGAATGGCAAAAAAGCAGTAATGTACGTTGTCAAACTGAAGGCCAAGAGTAGAAATCCTCTTGGGACAATATTCGCGAATCCGGTAGGTGTGGGTTTGCTGCTGGACAAATGATATGGAGGATGTAATTTCTTTGTGTAGGGTGGTCCCGGAGGCTCTGGATTGGATTTCTTATCCAATGCCTCCTCAGAGCAACTTTCTGATATTACCGGAGGAAACTTTGATATCGTTAGTAAGTGTTTTACATCTTGGCGTTATATCTCTCATTGTTGAAATCGGATTTATTAGGTTGGGATCCCCGAGGCGTAGGCTATACACGGCCCGCAATCAATTGTTTTCATGCCAAAGGAAACCAGACCGCTAATGAAGTGATGCAAGATTTCCACATTAATTTATTGCAGAATTCTCTGAACGCTCGTTCGAATGGACCCGATCAATCAGACACTGATGCCTTCCTCGGGAACTCTACCACCCTAGGGACTTATGTGAAAGGTATCATGAAAGAATGCGTGAACAAGAATCAGGATAACCTCAAATATGTCGGAACTGTCTCCACTGTCAAAGATTTAGCTGACGCTATCCAAGGGCCCAATAGTCCTATCAACTATTGGGGCTTCTCGTAAGGTTAACGCCTATAGCATCTTCTATCGTTTGCGGATGATCTCGCAATCATTTATCCGTTATGGCACAGTTATCGGGTCTTATTTACTGGATTGTAAGCTCCGAATCACCCGCGATTGTTCTTCCTCTTACCAACTTACACTTCTATCAAAACCGTATCGGTCGCGTTGTATTAGATGGAGTCGTAAACTCTATGACATATTCCCAGAAGCCTCCTTATCAGGTGAAGATTTCTGAGTTGATAATCGAAAGAGGAACTCACTAAGCTGTTTATATCTGCGAACAGTCTTATGGCGGTATGTGACATTATTGGATTGCCCGATGTATTTATTACTCCCTCGATTCATTCTACAGAGAGTGTTCAAGATGCAGATATGGCTCTTCAGAAATTTTATGATGCATGTGCATCGGCAGGTCCTGATTTATGTCCAATTGCTACTTCGAACTCTACGGATGCCACTGTGCGCAAATGGGCAAATGATTTGATTGATGTAAGTGTCGCTTATAGTGATCTTGGTTACAGCCACAATTATATCCAATCAACAGGCTGCCCATGCAAAAAGGGAGACATATATTACTCCGACATGGATACGCTGTACGTCTTCTTGTTACGACTCTTGCAACTCTGTCTTAGCGATGATCTCCTTTGTTTACTATTAGCCGAGTTATCTACTGCAGCTCGCAGACCAACACGTTGGCAGCAGAGCGCACAACAATTGCAGACCTTCCATAATGACATACATAATGTCGAAGGATCCAGTGTCGTCACACGGAAGCGGTCAACCCTTCATGTTGACCCCTTGTCTCTCAAGAAACGTCAAGCCTCGGCGGACGATTCATTGGCTATTTTTACATCTGCGTGAGTGAAAATATTGCACTAAAATGGCAATAGAATGTTTACCTTTACATGGTATGGCTGGTTCAGACAATTTGCCATATGGTGTGGCGACGCTGCCGACGAGACTGGTGTCACCACTACAGCTGTGTTAAAAGATTTTATTTGGGTTACTAGGAACATTTCACCCATCGAAGGTCCTCTTGGGCTCCCTTACGTGAGTGTTTCGCGTTTTAATGGACCATAATTAGTCTGACATTGCTTTTAGGCCACGGCGTTTTGCCATTTATGGGAATCCCGCGCGATTGAACGTCACTATCATCAAGGTTCACCTGGACTAGCGAACCCAGTGCTGATTATTGGCAACACATATGATGTAATCACCCCGTTAGTTTCGGCCCGCAAGCTAGTAGGACGACTCAACAGTGTTGGTACACGACAAGCGGCACTGATTCAACATGACGGTTCAGGCCACACATCATTGGAGATGAACTCGGTTTGCACCTACAATATCATTAGGAGTTACTTCACCGATGGAGTTGTGAGTAGTGCTTAATGCTTGATGATATCAAGACAGTACTAAGACGTGCTTGGATACCAGTTTCCGAGGGATACAATTTGCAGCACGAACTTTGGAGGCTTCACTTGAAGTGGCGATATTGAGTCATGGACATCCACTTGTGTTCGGAAAATTTACCATAACATGACATTTTGATCGTAGAGGACGCGAGATTATGTGATTGGTCGAGGAGTCAAAGAGGGCGAACAAAGGGCAAGCCAAGCTGGAACAAGCGAAGATCGACAAATCCCATCCAGCAAAAAGTTCACACGAATTCAGAAAATGGTCATCCCAGTGCCTCAAATTCCGAGTATCCATAATCACGTCCAACTTGCGCTCACTATAGTCCAATCGCCTATTAGTAAATATTCTATACCCAGCGTTCGCCGCATACCAGTCTCTAGCTTTGTCTCCATTTCCAGGCTCCGTACGTTTCCCCGAACACAGCCTTATTGATGTTTAAACGCAGGACTGCGCTTGTTTGATTGTTCTTTTAGAACGTCGTTTTCTTCTAAGGCGCACAGGGAATGGTGACCAACAACCTATCGGATTCAGGCCTTCATGCATGAAAAAGAAGTACGGAGGACGCGATCCCATTGATCTAATGAAATATTGGAGGTTTTTGTGCCTTTGGTGTTGAAAACCCTGAGACCGTCCTTTCTTCAACGGAGAGCTGATTGCCGCACCAATCCTGTTCAAGGGAAATCTCGCACGAAGCCGTTTTAGAATTGGTTCATGCAAATCTCAAAGATCTGAGGTTGATGCTCGTAAAGCGCATAAGCGGGTGAACCCAAGAGAGCGGCTCCGTGACAGATCTAGTGAGTCCTCACAAATGACTATGACTAATTTACTTATGGTATTAGTGCGCTAGTGCAGGCACACCTGGACTTATCGATCAAAGGAAGCCGTGTATCAAGACGTCCCGCTATTCGGGAATATTAGTTCAAACTGTATTCCGTCTTCGTGTTGAGGTTTGGCGGCGTAGTCTCTTTCAGTCTTGTCCCTGATCAACCAATGGGGAGATTCCGAGTTTTTTCCGGAGTAGCTAAGGTATCTTGGCAAGTTATACTGCAGCCGAATGCCAATCATGCTGATGCTTCCTCCCAGTCAAGCGCCTCCCCACATAGAACACAGCCTCTTCAGTGAGCGCAGTCAATGTTCCATTCATGTGTGCTCATTCTATGGAGAAACAAAAGGTACTAGCGAAACATTTGTGAGTCGAGACTTATATGTGGATGGTCACTTACATCCAGCTTGCCTCTCATCACAACCTTCGTATGCACCTCTCTATAATCTCTCGCAAGTGGGCTTTGGTATTTGGCTTGACCATTTCTTGCATTCATCCATCCAATGGAAGAAGTATCAATGTACGACAGACTGGCACCCTCCAATGGGGACCATGTGTAAAACCCCTCCAATGGGGTGAATCCTCCTCGCTGGTTTGCGCCAACTTCACTGTACCTCTCGATTGGACAAATACCTCGAATGGTCAAAACGCAATATTGTACGTGGCTAAGCTGAAGGCTAAAAGTGGAACCTCTCGTGGCACAATCTTTGTGAATCCGGTAGGTTTCGATTACTCTCTGATCAGACGATATGGTGTTCATGCTTATGTATTCATTAGGGTGGACCCGGAGGCTCTGGATTCGAATTTCTACGCGAGACAACATCTGAGCAACTTTCTAACATTACTGGGGGAAACTTCGATATCGTTAGTAAGTATCTCTCACTGGGATGATGATTATCATGGCTAATACTGATTCATTTAGGTTGGGATCCACGGGGCGTGGGCCTTACTCAGCCAGGCATCAATTGTTTTGACCCGAAAGAAAACCAAACCGCCAATGAAGCTGCGTTAGGTTTCCAGATAAATCTGTTGTATAGCACTCTCAACGCTCGATCTACTGGACCCGATCAATCCGATATTGATAGATTTCTCGCAAATGCTACTACCATCGAGTCGAATATGCAGAATTTCGTGCAGAGCTGCGTGGACAAAAATCAAGAAAATCTCAAATATGTTGGAACCATTGCCACTGTCAGAGATCTTGTGGCTTTGGCTGATGCCATCGAAGGGCCGGGTAGTCTCATCCGGTATTGGGGTTTCTCGTAAGTTTTAGCAACTACGATATCCTCAACGATTAGGTCCCTGAACCACTGATCCCTCGTCACGCAGTTATGGTACTATCATAGGGTCATACCTGCTTGATCGTAAGGAAGCACTTCCGTTGTCATTTTGCATCTAACAGCTCTGTTTCCCCAGTCTTTCCTGATCGCGTTGGTCGCGTTGTACTGGATGGAATTGTAGATCCTACGATATATTCTCAGAAGCCCCCTTATCAGGTAACACTTGGAACTAGCACTTGAAAGATGAGCTCATTAAGCTAACATTTACCCCATCTAATATATATAGGCCTATGGTGGTATGTTATAAAACAGCATAACGCGCTTGACTTCCTCCTCATCTTTTACTCTTGATTCATCTCAAAGATAGTGTGCAAGACGCAGATATGGCTCTCCAGGCCTTTTACGACGCATGCGCAGCAGCAGGTCCCGAATTATGTCCTATTTCCTCTTCTAATTCCACAGGTGCCACAATCCGCCAATGGACTAATGACCTGATTGATGTGAGTCAAACTGGATATCGCTCTTGCTTATAACCAACATACTTTTCATCAATAGGTCGCCTATAGAGGAGGTGAAAATGGAACGTCGCAGGTTACTCCGACTGTGATACGTTGTGCGCCTTTACACAAACCTTGTCATTCTACCTTTGCCCTAACCTCTTTTATCATCAGCCCAATTATCGGTTGCAGCTCGCTCACCTATGCTCTGGGAGGAAACGGCGCAGCTACTGCAAATCTTCTACCGCGACCTCCACAATATCCAGGGGTCTAAGGTCATCATAGCAACCCCGTCATCGCGTCATTTCAACCGTTTATCTCTCACCAAACGTCAAGGCCCAGACTATCCATTTGCTACTTATATATCTTCGTGAGTAATACTACCACGCTCAAGATGGGAAGAGCTCGGACTTAATGACCGCATTAGGCAACACGCAATATGGTGTGGTGACGCTGCTGACGAGACCGGTGTTACAACTACCACTGTCTTCAATGATCTTATCCGTGTTACCAAGGACATTTCAAACATTGAAGGCCCTATTGGCCTTTCTTACGTACGTGTTTTGCGTTTCTACCTACCAAAGGCATTCCTGACATTGCTTCCAGCCCACGGCGTTCTGCCATATATGGAAATCCAGAGCAATCGAACGCCACTATGATCAAGGCGCACCAAGGCTCACAAATCCAGTGCTGGTTATTGGCAATACATACGATATGATTACACCTCTCGCTTCTGCCCGTAAATTGGTCGGACGACTAAACAACGTTGGTACACGACAAGCAGCTTTAATCCAACACGACGGGACGGGCCACACTTCGTTGGAAATGAACTCGGTTTGCACCTACACTATTGTCCAGAGATACTTTACTGATGGGGTCGTGAGTATCAAGCAATCCTCCCGTGATATCTTCGATGCTGAGAGATGATTTAATAACAGTTCCCGGAGGATACACTTTGCGGAACAAATTTTAGAGGTTTCACTGGAAATCCTGCAGAGGTTAATCATAACACGTCTACAAGCACTATTTCTTCACCACTGTCGTCTTCTTCGGCAGGCCCGCAGGGGTCTGGAAACGGAACAGTGGCTAGAGCTTCAATTACCATCTTCCAACTCTTCTTCCCCATAATTCTTGGTATGGGATTTGCCTTGTTTACTTTTTCTTGGACCTGAGGAACCTCTGTAGACAATAAGATCCATTCACGATATGAATAGTGACTTCTCGTCAAACTCCTTACTCAATCCTTAGCTCCAGAATTAGAATTTCACATCCGTTACATATAATCTTCGTGCATCAAGTAGCATCAGTCTAATTAAGTTCACTGCGTACTGGCCTTCCAATGTGCGCCTGAGGAGTGATTCTACTTTCTAAACAGTTTCCGGGTAGTCTCCTTCGGTACTGGGATTTCTCGTGGGTTCTGAGCGACTATTATTTCTACTATCATCATTCATCTTCTCTTACCCTCTGATTAGCCATATGCTCGAAATCTGCGTTTTCAATGCATTTTATCCCTAATCAGCTATCCCCAGTCTTGGTCGTCCTTTTTATCTGTTCCCTGATAATCGTTTCATGCTTGGTCCTGCTTTCTTTTGATCCGTAACTGTATCTTTCTGCAGGCCTTGAATTTTCTGGTCTTTGCTGCCGCATCTAGTAGCTGCGCTGCATGTTACACTGCACTCGACGCTGGTCTCCAAAGAGCCACGTAAACTTAGCGACGAAGAATTCCCACGACCTACTTTGCCTATTTAAGCTCAGTCCAACCGCCTCCCACTCTTGTCTAAGCACCACCACAGCTAGGCTTTCCACCGTAAATGCAATCCGTGGACGGGTCGACGCTGCCCTTTGTATTGTACGCGCTTCCTTAGACTCTATTTGTCTCTTTGCCTGTGGAGCCTATTTTGTCGGTTGGACCCTCAAGACACCTCCATCGCTCCTTGTCCTGAAGGGTCTCCGTGGACTGGTCGACACTGCCCTTCGTATGAAGTCTGGTACGCGCTTCCCTATACGCTCTGTACCTGATGAGGTTGCTTAGCCTGGGAGGGACTGAGATGCTCAAGTCTAAGTATCATCCCTCATCGCACCCGTCCGTCGCACATGCTAGAATTGCGATATGTGGCCCAGGATTGCTTCTGCTTGGACTCAATTTTTCAAATCCCACTCCTTCGGGAATGATACATTTCTTACTCTACAACGAAGGGGTCTGCTCGCCCTCTGACATTGCCTTTTTCGTCGTCAAGGATGTTAGGAGATTGTTGATCAATGTCCATATGTACTCATCATGTATATACTGCCTTGAATGGACATTCGTCTATCAATGTGGCCAGACTTAGGAATTGCGGTGAACTTCACTGGTCGGCGGTAACGGGTCAGTGAATTTCAAACTCCATGCTCACAGGAGTTCAGATACTATCAGCCAAGTGTTTGACCAAGTTGTTGGACTACAGCCAACGACATTTCTAAACAACGACCTGAACCAGTCTGTTGCCCAATGGCATCCCTAAATACACAACACCCAGTCATCCGTCTCTTCCACAGTGACTTACTCCCTTAGAGCAGCCGGATTGCTCTGCATATCATCGTCACCGCATCGCTTGCCATCTAAGCCATGAACGCCGGAGCTAGCGACCGCACGCTTCATAGCCACACTGTAGCATCGTCGGCAACTTCATTAAACAATCGCCAGGATACAGAATCAAACACCCAAGGCCGTACACTCGCCAATGGGAAGGCACTACGCAATACCATGAAGGATAAGGGGACGCAGGTCGCCGTGGCCAAAGCTAAAGAGGCTGAGAAGGCCATAGACGAAGAGGCTAAAAAGTCCAAAGAGTAAGTTCTTCTTTCTGTTCATCTCAATTCTGTTGATGAGACTTACCTCTACCCTGTAGCGCAATGTCAATGCACCAAACCATGAAACTGCCTATTGACCCACCTGGGCGTTCACCTTCCACCTTCATGCTACCCCAAGGACGCCATCAAGTGCATCGGAAGGCTCTCAGCAGCATTGGTTTTTCTTTGGGTACGTACAATGCCTATTATTGTGTTCTCGATCTATTGGACTGATATGAACAATCATAGAGGTCCGCCATCTTGAAGCATCACTTCTACTCCTTCTGTTCCAGCCACACCTCGCCCCACCAGGAAGACCTCTGGAACCCAAGCAATATCTTCATCTCCAGTGACGCGGAAACCCCGCCCACTGTTACTCAGCCACTTCCATCGTTGATGATCCCTCGTGAACTCATCCCTTCCCACACCCCGCCCCGACTCTACAGCCTCAGATTCTCTGTAACCACAATCCTGTCCCACCCCCACAGACACTCTCAGAGTCGTTGCAGAGGACGTTGGAATATCACCTTATTCGTTTCTATTCTTTTCTTCTCTTTTCCAATTTCATGTCACATGACCAATCTCGCTTAGCTCCTCGATCCGTTCCCAACAAAACATTCTTATTCATTCTCCGATTACTTATATATTTTTCTTTATATTCTTGGAGACTCTTTAGTTCTCCCTCACCAAGGACTCTCGTCTAGGTACGTACTATATATAATACACGAGTTCTTCTCTCACTAAAGACTCTCGTCTAGTCCACCCTGAGTATTTAGTATCGGCTTAAACGCAATACCTTCATCCACTCTATCCGCTACCTACGCGTTTGTCTCTAGACTGCAACGGAGGATACTCCACGGCCTGACAAGTGTCAAGGGCAAAGGTAGAGCGATCAACATACCCAGGTCCCCCATTGCTATCGATGTCTGCGATGTTCAAATCGAAGTTGTCGATTACCATCTATTTCAGCGTGATGCTCCCAGGGCGATATCGCATGCCCGCCGCGTCCTCGCTAACTCTGCTTTCATCGAACGGAACATGCTGGGTGTGTTGAAATTGGAGGGGCAGCGTCTACTTAGATTGTGAGGGCATATAGTAGTAACCAGGCTCAGATGATGTGAAGCGATCATACTGGGTAAAGAATGTAGATTGTGATTATAGTATCTAGCTACAAAGCATCGAGTATTTATATACATGCAATGATATCTTGATAATCTGATAGGTAAATGATCGGTATTGAGTAAAATGTTCGGTAGTATATACCAGATGACGGGGGGTGAGATAATCGATGAAAACGATTGGAATCGATATTCCGACAGGGTGTTCCCATGTGTCAGCTCTCTGACGTTCTCCCAAAGGTGAGCGGTCTTGAATCCCCTATAAAAGGGGAGCAAATCAATTATCAGGTATTTCTGTACTCTCTTTGAAACAGAGTTCTTGCAGAGAGCACTGTCAAACTCTATCGACTCGGGGCAGATCAACGTCCGATCGCCCTGGGATGTAGTGACGTGGTAACCGATCCCTCGAATAAGGCTCACTGGGAATCTGACCAACAATCTATTATCGGATCTAGGCCTTCATGCATGAAAAGAGAGTAGGTGAGGACCCGATCCCATCGATCTGATGAAACATTGGAGGTTTTTTGCCTTTGGCACGGAACCATTTTTAGAATTGGTTCATGCAAATTTGAGAGATCGGAGGTCGATGCTCGCAAAACGCATTAGCAGGTGAACGAAAGCGAGACAGATCCTTCATCTTATGACTATGACTAGCTCACTATGGGATTAATGCGCTGGTGCAGGCAAAATTGGACCTATTGATCAAAGGAGTCTGTGTATGAGGACGTCCCGTTGGAAACAATTATCTGGAACATTAGTTCAAACTGTATTCCGGGCCGACCGCATAGTTACTTGCTCCAGTCTTGACCCTGATCCATCAGTGGAGAGATTCCGAGTTTTTTCCATAAATGACGGAGTAGCTAAGGTATCTTAGCCAAGTTATACTGCCAGTGCAGCCGAGTTGCCGAGCATGCTGATGCTTCCTCCCAGCCAAGCGCCTCCCACAAAGAACACACAGCTTGTTCAGTGAGCGCAGTGAGCGCTCCACTCATGCGTATCCACAAAGATGCCAGCGAAACACGTGTGAGTCGGGCTTCGAGATTTATATGTGGATGGTCACTTACATCCAGCTTGCCTCTCATCGCAACCTTCTCATGCACCTCTCTACAATCTCTCGCAAGTGGGCTTTAGTACTCGGCTTGATTGTTTCTTGCATTCATCCATCCAATGGAAGAAGTATTAATGTACGACAGATTGACACCCTCCAATGGGGACCATGTGTAAAACCCCTCCAATGGGGTGAACCCTCCTCGCTGGTTTGTGCCAACTTCACTGTGCCTCTAGATTGGACAAATACCTCGAATGGTCAAAAGGCAGTATTGTCTAAGCTGAAGGCTAAAAGTGGAACTTCTCGTGGTACAATCTTTGTGAATCCAGTAAGGTTTCGATTACTTGCTGAGCAAAGATATGGCATTTGTGCTAATATATTTGCATAGGGTGGACCTGGAGGCTCTGGATTCGAGTTTCTACACGAGAGTGGATCTGAGTTGCTTTCTAACATGACTAGGGGAAACTTCGATATCGTTAGTAAGTGCTACCTATTCGGATGATAATACTCGTGGCTGGACTGGTTTATTTAGGTTGGGACCCCCGGGGCGTGGGCCTTACTCAGCCAGCTATCGATTGTTTTGACCCGCAAGGCAACCAAACTGCGAATGAAGCTGCGCTAGAATCTCGGATAAATCTGTTGTACAGCACTCTCAACGCTCGATCTACTGGACCCGATCAATCCGATACTGACAAGTTTCTCGCAAGTGCTACTACCATCGAGTCCTATGTGCAGAATTTCATGCAAAGTTGCATGGACAACAATCAAGAAAACCTTAAATATGTTGGAACCGTTTCTACTGTCAAAGACCTTGTGGCTTTGGTTGATGCCATCGAAGGGCCGGGTAGTCTTATCCGGTATTGGGGTGTCTCGTGAGTTTCAGCATCTGCGATATATCAACCATTAGGTTGCTGAGACCCTGTGGTCCCTCCTTATACAGTTATGGTACAATTATAGGGTCATACTTGCTTGACCGTAAGCGAAGTACTAATCGCTGTGATTTCAATCTCACAGTACTCTCTATATCCACAGTCTTCCCCGATCGCGTTGGGCGCGTTGTATTGGATGGAATCGTAGATTCTACCATATATTCCCAGAAACCCCCTTACCAGGTAATATTTGGAACCAGCGCTGAAAGATGAACTTGCCAAGCTAATAGTTACTTGATCATAGTCCTATGGTGGTACGTTTTAAGATGCCATAACGCGCTGGCTTCCTCTCATCTTTTCCTCTTGATTCGTCTCATAGATAATGTGCAAGACGCAGATATGGCTCTCCAGGCCTTTTACGACGCATGCGCAGCAGCAGGCCCTGAATTATGTCCTATTTCTTCTGCTAATTCCACTGGTGCCACAATTCGCCAATGGGCTAATGACCTGATTGATGTGAGTCAGACTCACCATCGCTCTTGTCTAACGCCAACATGCTCCTTGTCAACAGCTTGCGTATAGAGGAGGTGAAAATGGAACGTCGCTGGTTACTCCGACTGTGATACGTTGTGCGTCTTATACAAACCTTGTCATTTTGCGTTTGCCCTAACTTCCTCTATCATCAGCCCAATTATCGTCTGCAGCTCGCTCACCAATGCTCTGGGAGGAAACGGCGCAGCTACTGCAAATCTTCTACCACCACCTACACAATATCCAGGGGTCTAAGGTCATCATAGCAACCCCGTCATCGCGTCATTTCAACCGTTTATCTCTCACCAAACGTCAAGGCCCAGAATATCCATTTGCCACTTATATATCTTCGTGAGCAATACTACCAGGCTCAAGATGGGAAGAGTTCGGACTTAATGACTGCATTAGACAACACGCAATATGGTGTGGTGATGCTGCTGATGAGACTGGTGTTACAACTACCACTGTCTTCAATGATCTTATTCGTGTTACCAAGGACATTTCAAACATTGAAGGCCCTATTGGGCTTTCTTATGTACGTGTTTTGCGTTTTTACCTACAAAAGGCATTCCTGACATTGCTTTCAGCCCACGGCGTTCTGCCATATATGGAAGTCCAGAGCAATCGAACGCCACTATGATCAAGGCTCACCAAGGCTCGCCAACCCAGTGCTGGTTATTGGCAATACATACGATATGATTACACCTCTCGCTTCTGCCCGTAAGTTGGTCAGACGACTAAATGACGTTGGTACACGACAAGCAGCTTTAATCCAACACGATGGGACGGGCCACACTTCATGGGAGATGAACTCGGTTTGCACCTACACTATTGTCCAGAGATACTTTATCGATGGAGTCGTGAGTATCAAGCAATCCTCCCGTGATGTCTTCGATGCTGAGATAATTTAATATCAGTTCCCAGAGGATACACTTTGCGGAACAAATTTTAAAGGCTTCACCGGAAATCCTGCAGAGGTTAATCATAACACATCTACAAGCACTATTTCTTCACCCCTGTCGTCTTCTTCAGAAGCCCCGCAAGGCTCTGGAAACGGAACAGTGGCTAGAGCTTCCATTACCATCTTCCAGCTCTTATTCCCCATAGTTCTTGGTTTGGGATTTGCCTTGTTTACTTTTTCTTGGACCTGAGGAACCTCTGTAGACAATAAGATCCATTCACGACATGAATAGTGACTTCTCGTCAAACTCCTTACTCAATCCTTAGCTCCAGAATTAAAATTTAACATCCGTTACATATAATCTTCGTGCATCAAGTAGCATCAGTCTAATAAAGTTAACTGCGTATTGACCTTCCAATGTGCGCCTGAGGAGTGATTCTACTTTCTATACAGTTTTCTGGTAGTCTCATTCGCTATTCGGGAGTTCTGAGCCAATATAATTTCTGCTATCATCATTTCATCTCCTCTTACCCTCTTGTTAACCATATGCTCGAAATCTGCGGTCATGTCAACGAGTATGCCAAGATGTTGCTTCGATGGTGGGAGGAAGCCCCTGTTTAAGACCGCAAGATCTCCGCTAGCTAGACCGTGGGGATTTGGTTCTTGCCTATCTTCGTTTCGGCGCTGTGCGCTTGGCATTTAGACTTTCAATCACTTCCATGCAACCCCCATTGTAGTGACTGGGAAAGTACTGGATTATTTGTCCGAGATTTCCAAGATTCGAAGCCTGAGCATGCGCTCATGAAGTATACTGTACCGGAGGCGCTGGCAAAATTTTACCGCACACAGCCCCCTTCCCTGAGCGCAGTTGGTTTTCCATTCGAAAATTCTAAGTAGCGCTCAAAATGTAACTCACGCTTGGTAGCCTAGCACTACTATATGTAGGTCATCCCTTTTTACGTCGATCGACATTTTTGGCCCTCTGATGCTCCGCACCTTGTTTTCTCAGGGCTTCTTTTTGGGTCTTGCATTGACCACGTCCTACATTCGTCCATCTCATCAACGGAGTATTGAACCTCGACAGGCGGATAGCCTTCAGTGGGGACCATGCCACAAACCACCTCAGTGGGGTGAAGAGTCTTCGCTCGTTTGTACAAACTTTACAGTACCTCTTGACTGGACAAATACGTCTAACGGACAGAAGGCCGTACTATACGTTGCAAAGCGCAAGGCAAGGAGTGGAAGATCCCTTGGCACTATATTTGCCAATCCAGTAAGTATCTCCAATCCAAACCGCACACGATACATCTAGCGCTAAAATCATATGCTATTTCAGGGAGGTCCTGGAGGTCCTGGTTCCGACTTCCTACGTGACCAATCGTCTGAACTGCTTTCCAATATTACTGGGGGGAACTTTGATATCGTCAGTAAGTGAAATGTTTCAGAGAACATCAGCTAGCGGGGAATAATAGGTCATTTTAGGCTGGGATCCCCGGGGCGTAGGCCTGACAACTCCTGCTATCAATTGCTTCGATGCTCAAGGCGAGGACAGTGCCGATTCTGCTGCCATCGGGTCCCAATTATATTTTTTGGATAATACTCTTAATGCGCGCTCAAATGGACCCAATCAAATGGACATTAACACTTTTCTCGGAAATGCCACCAATATAGAAGGTTACATGCAGGCCATTATACAGAAATGCGTGGAGAAAAATCAGGATAATCTCAAATTTGTTGGAACAGTCGCGACGGTGAAAGATCTGGTGGCCCTTGCTGACGCTATTGAAGGGCCGGGAAATCCCATTCGCTATTGGGGCTTTTCGTAAGTTTCAAGAATCTATGGCATGCTGAGTCGAAGTCCCAGATGCGATTTTTCTAGATATGGTACTGTTATTGGCTCCTACTTGCTTGACTGTAAGCCCTTTCACTCTTTATCACCACTCCTGCCCTAATGTGTCACACTCTCGCAGTATTCCCCAATCGTGTTGGCCGGGTTGTGCTGGACGGAGTGGTAGATACTACGATATATTCCCAGAAACCTTCTTATCAAGTGGGAGATTCTTTAAATGATCCTAAGAGACAAAACTGATCAGAGTAATTAATCCTATGTAGGTATATGCAGGTAGGTGACCATAAATTGTTAGCCGGTTCATTCCCTGCTCATGCAACCATTGCAGATGATGTTCAAGACGCAGAAATGGCACTTCAGGCCTTCTACGATGCATGCGCTGTAGCAGGCCAGGATCTATGTGCTATCGCTAAGCCGAACTCGACTGGTGCAACGATCCGCCAGTGGGTTAATGACTTAATAGACGTGAGCCGCTTCAAAATTCTGTTTTGAGCACTTGCTCATACAACTCATTATACATTGATAGACCGCCTATGCTGGAGCTCGCTCCGAGGTCGCTAATATAACGCCAAATTTTATACGATGTGGGTGCCTGCAAGAACAATTCATCACAGCCCTCTGAATAACTTGTGGTTGTAGCTCAGCTTACCGGCGTCGCCCGTTTGCCTACAATGTGGAAAGATCTTGCAGCATCACTAGCTCTTTTCTACAACGACCTCCATGGTCTCCCGATAAATTCCACCATAAGGAAGCGGGAGGTGCGACACCTCGGTCACTCCGTTCTCACCAAACGCCAGGAAGAATTCGACTATCCGTATGCCACCACGATATCTTCGTGAGTGACGGGATCATGTTTGTACGAAGATAATCTGTTGTCTGACGCTTTACCTTCGGTGGGGATTCCTAGGTCATATGCCATATGGTGTGGCGACTCAGCTGACGAGACTGGGGTGTCCACTACCACTGTATTCAATGAGCTTATCCGAGTGACCAAGGAGGTGACTAATGCCCTTGGTCCTCTTGGCATGACCTTCGTGAGTGCTTATTACAATGTAGAGACAACTCCACTGAAAATTACTCAGCCCTCGACTTTCTGCCATATCTGGAAAGCCAGGGCAGTCGAACGTCACCACGACCAAGGCTCGCCGAGGCTAGCTAACCCAGTGCTTGTTATCGGCAATACCTATGATCCGATTACCCCGTTGGCTTCGGCCCGTAAACTGGTCAGCAGGCTAAACGCCGCTGGCACTCGTCAAGCAGCTTTAATTCAACATGATGGTACAGGTCATCTCTCGTTGGAGATGAACTCTGTTTGCACTTACACTATCGTCCAACGATATTTTACCGATGGAACTGTGAGTATGAATGATATATTACTGTCGTTGGTATCACTTGATTATTGACACATGGTTCAATGTAGTTCCCCGAGGATACACTATGCGGAACAAACTTCAGAGGCTTCGCCGGGGATCTCTACAATGGAAATCACAACACCACCTCTAGCATCATCTCCGCACCACTTCCTTCGGCTTCATTAGCTCCTAATGCCTCGGGAAATGGAGCGTTAGCGAGCACTCATCTTACGGTGTTGCACATTGCATTTGCATTCCTTCTTGGGACTATCTCCATGCTTGCGTCTCTGTAGATGATTATCTTGCGGGAGCAGGCCGAAGATGACCATATTTTTTCTTATTATCACGATATAAGTTAATTATTTGCATGTGTTCTTATGCAAAACCTAGAGGATACACGATCTGTAACCAACTCACCAACTTCAAAGACTTCACCGGAGATTTCACGAATGGAAACTGCTACATCAATGCCTACGAACACGAGAAAAAAAACGGACAAGAACATAGGTGCAATAAGCTACCAATAAGAGCAAATTCAGAATCTACAGAGTGATCGCTACCAACCAGATCGGCAGGAGTGCAGTGAATTGTGAGCTAATGACGATAGATGGGACAAGACATAAAGAGAGTAAACAACGCAACAGAAACAGCAGACAAAAGCCCAAGAGTATGACGACAGTTATGTGGAAGAAAATGGTTGCGATTGGTTGAGTTGGCTTTGAATAGCTGGAGTAACCTTCCCCGGAAAGACATCTTCCGCATACGCAGGACAAAGGGAGTAGGTGACGGGAAGTCGATAGAGGATGGTCGATTGTTGCTTCGAGGGACGGATCTCGTCCAAGCTTGTCGGGAATGGAAGTTTGGGTGAAGGAACTCTCAACCAGTCTGTTGGGAGCCTCATCAGGCTCTCCATATGCCAATCGAGTTTTGAGCTCGCTCCAGCAGTGGATGTAAATGGTTCTATGACGGTTGGTCGAGCACTTGGTCCCGGCTCATGCCGGCTAAAGTTGGGGTGATGATAGACTGAGGCTGCGTTGCTAGTCTCGAAGCAGGTGCCTGTGTGGCATAGTTTGAAACCGGGGAAGCAACTTGAAGTGCTAGATTCGCTACAATGTCCTGTGCGCGACGATGAAGCGCACAAAGATAGAGGCGGTTGATAACTGTTGAGGCGAAGATCAATTACTCTTCAATACAAATACAACGGACATGTCCTCACGATAATTTCTTTGCTCTTTATTCAATTGATAGTGAATTCCCGAATCCTCTTCATACAATTGCCATATTTTGGCGCGGGAGAGGTCTTCGGCGGTAACCTTCATCTGCAAATGTTATTGGGCTTCAAGCATGTCTGTGGCTTGGAATGTAGCGACTTACTGCCAGCTTAACCCCTGTGCAATTCCCAGTAAAGAGATGGAGCGTTTGACCTTGCGCTTTCGTCTGCAACCCATTCTTTCATCCTTGTTAGACTCGACGTTTTCAGACTCCTTATTCCCGCCATTCTCACCCCCATCTTCGATTCCTCCAGCACCACCACATCATCTTCTTCATCGCCATCGCTCGGGAGTCGATTGTGCGCTCCAGCACAGGTGAACCTCGAACGAAAGATAAGCCTCTTCCATTGCATAGTCGCTTCCTAGGCCACAGCACTGAGGATATCGTCATTCCATCGAAGAACAAATGGTCGGGCCCGCACGTCATGGTCACGTGTCGGTTACGACTTTCATATGCATGAGTTGGTGGTACGCGGATCTGTTCCCTTTGCTGAATGACGAGGGTAGTACAGGTTTTCTGAGATCTGTTCAACATGAGATTATTTTGGAGATTCAAAAGAGGAGGAAATAGTACTCACTGAGCAACACCTGGTTGCGCCCGCGTCGCTTGCTCGGAAGATCCGTCATGTAGATAAGATCTAACCCTTCTTGATTCCGTATACCTAAGTCAAGTAAGAGAAGTTAGCAAATTAATGACCGCACAATCCAAAAACCACTAATGCTCACCTTCCTTGAGCGGCGTACCGCTGCCAAACGTTGGTCAACGGAGGCTCAAAGAACTTCGCGCCTTAGAACATACCCAGCAGGAGCTAGGATACCCATCGAATGTCATATAAAGGGGACAAACGATGATTCCATCGCTCTGAGGATCATTGGGGGCTACGGGGTAGTCCCTGGCCGTAAGGTCGCATCGGACACTCGCCATGTGATCCCATCGATATTTGCAAAGATGGGTCATCGCGTCGTATAAATACAAGCGAGAGTATCGGACGACGAATATAAGAACGATGAAATGGAAATACGAAAGTGGAGAGATATCAAGTGCATAGCGAGCCAAAGTCGTTATGGCGGAGGGAAGTGAGATCATCGCGACAAATTGAATAACGAAAGAAGAAGCAGAAATAGCAGCAAAGGGTGTCATGATCGCAAAGTAAGGATTCGAGGAGGCGAAAGTAGGTTGTGGTGGAAGAAAAGGGTGAACAAAGAGACGTCGTCCGATTCAGAATTACGACACAGATTTGCCACATTCGCATCGCCAAAGCGGTGTAACCTGATCTGAATGTCACTCTGGTTGCAATCGAAGGAGCAATGCGCCGGTGTGAAGTAAGATGTGCCATCGTGATGGGACATTCTAAGCGCGAACAGAAATGGACACACCTTGGACTTGAAAATACTGCCCCAATCCCTGACATGTAGTAGAAATTGGTGATATCTCGAGACGAGGCAGTCGGACGTTCATTATGGAGCCTTGCGGTACTTCCCAACTGGGTTATAGTGTTCATGGCAGGTGGGGTCGGTGTGCCTCTATCTATGCGAATCGTAAAAGAGGACGAATGACCACTCATTCAAATCGCGGCCTGGATAGCTATATTATCACCGTAAAAGTTTATAAGCGAGGTGGCAAAGCGAGAAGATTTGCAGGAATGCAGCTCACCGTCAAATCAAAATAATCAATGATTCAATGATCAAGGCCGGTTACGTGATACCTTGAGCAAGTGTCGCGTAGAACTATACAGACAGCGATGTTCTTCCTTCTATTTAGTTCCAAGGTGTTGAAGCACTGAGCATTGAGATGCCTCAGCCCTTGTTCTTCAACTATATCTGAAAAGGCGAAAGACCCACCAAGCATTCATGGGATAGACCTGGCTATCCTGCCTTTACTTTCGATCTGTCGTCCTGCCTTGGCACATAATTGAGGGGAGATTTGAGGGTAGAATATGTCTTGGGCAAGATTGCATTGGCGGGCAGCTTATGGGAAGGGGTATTGGGTTGACAATTGGTCAAGGTTTTGGCGAGACGTCCGACGACTGTCAGCAAAGCGTGCTGTCATTGCTTTACAGAAAAGACCATTGTCATCATTCTGAGGTTTCTATGGAGTAGACTCGTATATGAGGTACGGAGAAGAGAAAAAAGGTTGATCCGTTGATCTCCGTCAACAAGACCCTCACGGTGTTTTGTAGAGACATCACACAACCCTTGCACAACCGTTCATCCACTTTGCAGATATTCCAACCGAAGATGGCTTTTAAGGGCATTTCATCGAATCAATGAAGGAAATGCTTATTCCTGGCTTACGGTTTGCACATGATGGTCAATATTCGGACGCATGTCATAGTGTGCACTTGTCCAATGCCATGGACATAAGTTGACCCCTTAGATGTAGCGCTTAATCACTTTCATACTCCCACATTTGTAAAGAAGCGACAGGAAAAATACCGGATTAAGTCGACGAATGCATCCCATGGAATATACCGTAGGCATGTCCAATTTTACCGCCCACAGCCTCCTTCGAAGTTCGCTGGCGCAGTCATTTCACTTTCCCTTCGAAGATTCCACGTAGCGCTCAGCGTAGTGGGTAACTCACGCTCCCTAGCACTATATATAGGTTATCCTTTTAACGTCGATCGACATTTTTAGCCCTCCGATGCTCCGCACTTTGTTTTCTCAGGGCTTCTTTTTGGGTCTTGCATTGACCACGTCCTATATCCGTCCATCTCATCAACGGAGTATTGAACCTCGACAGTCGGATAGCCTTCAATGGGGACCATGCCACAAACCAAACCGGCGGAGCGAAGCATCTTCGCTCGTTTGTGCGAACTTCACAGTACCTCTTGACTGGACAAATACGTCCAACGAACAGAAGGCTGTATTGTACGTTGCAAAGCGCAAGGCAAGGAATGGAAGATCCCTTGGTACTATATTTGTCAATCCAGTAAGTATCTTCGATTTAAACCGCAACCGAGACATCTAGTGCTAAAATCATCTACTATTTCAGGGAGGACCTGGAGGCTCTGGTTTCGACTTCCTATATGACGCACCGTCTGAACTGCTTTCCAATATTACTGGTGGCAACTTTGATATCGTCAGTAAGTGAAATGTTTCAGAGAACATCAGCTAGCGGGGAATAATAGGTCATTTTAGGCTGGGATCCCCGGGGTGTAGGCATGACAACTCCTGCTATCAATTGCTTCGACGCTCAAGGCGATTACAGTGAAGATTTGGTTGCTGTCAATTCCCAAATATATCTTTCGGATAATACACTCAATGCGCGCTCAAATGGACCCGATCAAATGGACATTAACACTTTTCTCGGAAATGCCACCAATATAGAAGGCTACATGCAGGCTATTATACAGAAATGCGTGGAGAAAAATCAAGATAATCTCAAATTTGTTGGAACAGTCGCGACGGTGAAAGATCTGGTGGCCCTAGCTGACGTTATTGAAGGGCCGGGAAATCCCATTCGCTATTGGGGCTTTTCGTAAGTTTCAAGAATCTATGGCATGCCGAGTCGAAGTCCCAGATGCGATTTTTCTAGATATGGTACTGTTATTGGCTCCTACTTGCTTGACTGTAAGCCCTTTCACTCTTTATCACCACTCCTGCCCCAACGGATAACACTCTCGCAGTATTCCCCAATCGTGTTGGCCGGGTTGTGCTGGACGGAGTGGTAGATACTACGATATATTCCCAGAAACCCCCTTATCAAGTGGGAGATTCTTTAAATGATCCTAAGAGACAAAACTGATCAAAGTAATTAATTCTGTATAGATATATGCAGGTATGTGACCATAAATTGTTAGCAGGTTTACTCCCTGCTCATGCAACGTTGCAGACCTTGTTCAAGACGCAGAAATAGCACTCCAGGCCTTCTACGATGCATGCGCTGTAGCAGGCCCGGATCTATGTGCTATCGCTAAGCCGAACTCGACTGGTGCAACGATCCGCCAGTGGGCTAATGACTTGATAGACGTGAGCCGCAGCAAACTCAGTTTCGAGCACTTCCTCATACAGCTCATTATGCATCGATAGACCGCCTATGTTGGACCTCGCTCTGAGGTCGCTAATATAACGCCAACTTCAATACGATGTGAGTCCCTGCGGGAGTCAATTGTAATCCAAGGAATCACGGCTCATTTAACAATTTGTGGCTGTAGCTCTGCTTACCAACATCGCCAGTTTGCCTACAATGTGGGAAGACCTTGCAGGATCACTAGCTCTTTACTACTACGAGCTCCATGGTATCCCGGTGAATTCCACTACCGTAAGGAAGCGGGAGGTGCGACACCTCGGTCACTCCGTTCTCACCAAACGCCAGGAAGAATTCGACTATCCGTATGCCTCTATTATATCTTCGTGAGTGACGGAATCAACATCCGTATAAAGGTAATCCATTGTCTTACCCTTTTGTTTGGTCGGGATTTCTAGGTCATATGCCATATGGTGTGGCGACTCGGCTGACGAGACTGGCGTGTCCACTACCGCTGTATTCAATGAGATTACCCGAGTAACCAAGGAGGTTACTAATGTCGTTGGTCCTCTTGCTCTAACTTTCGTGAGTATTTATGATAATCTATGAAGCAACTGCGCTGAAAATCATCCAGACCACGTCTTTCTGCCATATCTGGAAAGCCAGGGCAGTCGAACGTCACTACGACCAGGGCTCACCGAGGCTAGCTAACCCAGTTCTTGTTATCGGCAATACCTATGATCCGATCACCCCGTTGGCTTCGGCCCGTAAACTTGTCAGCAGGCTAAATGCCGCTGGCACTCGTCAAGCAGCTTTAATTCAACATGATGGTACAGGTCATCTCTCGTTGGAGATGAACTCTGTTTGCACCTACACTATTGTCCAACGATATTTTACCGACGGAACTGTGAGTATGAATGATACCTTATTGTTGTCGGTACCACTTATTTACTGACACGTGATTCGATGTAGTTCCCCGAGGATACACTATGCGGCACAAACTTCAGAGGCTTCACCGGGAATCCCTACAATGGAAATCACAACACCACCTCCAGCATCATCTCTGCACCACTTCCTTCGGCTTCATTACCTGCAAATACCTTGGGAAATGGAGCATTAGCGAGCACTCATCTTACGTTCTTCCACACTGCATTTGCATTCCTTCTTGGGGCCATCTCCATGCTTCTGTCTATGTAAATAATTATCTTGTGGAAGCAGACCATATGAACTCGGTTTACACTTACACTATCATCCAGCGACACTTTACAGAAGGAATTACGAGTATGAATGGTATGCTATTGTCATCGATATCGCCTGATTCATTACACGTGTTTCAACGCAGTTCCCAGAGGATACACTCGGCGGAACTAAATTCAATGGCTTCTCCGGAGCTCTCACAAAAAAGAATCACAACGGTACCTCTACCATTATATCTGCATCACTTCCTTCGGCTTCAACAGCGGCTAATGGGTCAAGACGTGGAGTGTTTAGAAACATCCACTTTATGGTGTTTCGAGTCGCCTTTGTTTCCCTGTTTGGAGTTATCTCTGCGCTCCATCCTATCTTCTAAGCTAATAAGGTTAATAGGAAGACAACTTCCATTTGTCGTACAACAATAGTACCCTACTATATTCTGCTCTCCCTGCTTATGGATTTAATGAGGTGAAGACACGTTACGTAACGCAGCCATTCTGAGATACCTGGGGTTTGAGGTGTGGTTAGCAATCTCGAATTAATCCCTTTGAGGATCAACGTTTGCGATTCAACGTCTGATGTTACCTGGCAAACCGCTATTTTGGGGGTCCAGCACAACTTGTTCTGGTGCCATTTATACCTGCCTAATTTCAGTAAGTGAAGTGTCATTTGAGCCTGAGATCGCGCAGAAAAAACACTACTTCAATTATGAGTATTCATGTAGAAGGCGTCCCCACCATCATGGCAATGTATTGCCCTCACTGTTATTTGGTATGAGCGATAGTACTAGGTAATGGTAGGTTACGCATGCTGACTAAAGATCTAATAAATCTGAAGTCTTTCTCACGGTTCAACACCGAATTTCGATCATAGGTTAGCGCCCCCTTCTTTTCCACCCTTTAAAATTCTCAACGGCAATCATTACCATAACTGTGGAAAGTATGAATTTATTATTCCAACCCAGCATCAATCTAAGTTCTCAATAGGGTAGTGATGCCAATCGATACATATCTCTCACAGTCAAACGAAAACCAGACGGAATGACGGCATGGGCGCACTGAATGGGAAGTAGAACTGCTTCTTTCTTTCACCCGGTTGCAGGTGATGCATCGCGCACTTTATCCGAGAGCCTGTTCCTGGGGTCCTCACAAGGAGAAAGAGGGGAAGAAACACTTTGCGTCTAGGGTGATTGTTGATTTATTGATCGATCGAGTCTCACTAACTGGCTGATTGCTTGAAAACTACCCAGAACGAACAACATAGAAGGTTTCGCACGGAATGCCCTTCGTTTATTGATTGAAGCCCTTCCTTGGTCACACTGGCGACCTGCTGGTACCACATGTCCTTTCCGCTCGAGGTGTGCTACGGAGAAGACCAGTGACCCTCTGAAACTCGCAGCCACAGGTGGTATAACTAAATGTACGCATGAGGAACTCCCCCATGGTTCGTACCTCTGATGTTCTGCTTTCTGAACCCTCGTGCTTGCATTCTGACCTTATCAATACTCTATATCCCCTTTTCACATCAGCATGGAAGGAGGCTCGACAGTCTGACCGCATTCAGTGGGGGCCATGTGTCAGACCGCTGACATGGGGCGAAGAATCATCATTAGTCTATGCCAACTTTACAGTCCCATTAGACTGGACAAATACGTCCAGCAGTCAGAAGGCTGTGCTGTACATTGCAAAATTCAAGGCAAGCAATGGAAAATCTCTCGGCACGATATTCGTCAATCCGGTAGGTTCACCAAATTGAAGTTATGAAAATACTGTAAGAGCTAACTTGCTAATTCAGGGAGGGCCTGGAGGCCCCGGTTCTGAGTTCCTACGTGTATCGTACTCTCAACAGCTCTCTAGTATCACTGGGGGAAACTTCGATATTGTCAGTAAGTTTGACATTCCTGCAAGACGCCAACCAGCAGATTAATTGGTCAATTCAGGCTGGGATCCTAGGGGCGTTGGCCTTACAACACCTGCAATTAATTGCTTTGATGCCAAAGGAAATCAAACTGCCGATGAAGTGGCGATGGCTTTCCAGCAATTTCTCTTGAATAACACTCTCCAGGATCGCGCAAGTGGACCAGATCAAGCCGACATTGATACTTTTCTGGGAAATGCAACGAAAATAGAAGGCCATGTACAAGCGTTTATCCAAAGATGTGTTGAGAAGAATCAGGATAACCTCAAATCTGTCGGAACAGTCGCTGTTGTAAAAGACCTCGTTGCTCTTGCAGATGCTATCGAAGGTCCTGGCAGTCCCATCCGCTACTGGGGTTTCTCGTATGTTCAGAGACGCTATCCAACGCCATGATAGTGCTGAGTTTTATTCGTTAGATATGGTACTGTTATTGTGTCTTACATGCTGGATCGTGAGCATCTCATCTCATATCGCCATTATTGGCTCTGATATACATAACTTTCACAGTGTTTCCTGATCGTGTCAGTCGCTTTGTGCTCGATGGAGTTGTGGATGGTACTATATACTCTCAGAAACCTTCCTATCAAGTGAGCAACCTCTTGACGCAATGATGGAAAAGTAAAATTGACCGGAGGTCTTGATTTTGGATAGTTCTATGGAGGTAGGTAATCATAGCTTAGTGGCTGTTTTACTCTCTGTGCTTATATTTCTTTTGAATACGCTGTCCAAGACACAGAAATGGCTCTTCAGGCCTTTTATGACGCATGTTCTACAGCAGCCCAGATCTCTGTCCTATTGCTACTGTGAACTTGACTGGTGCCACGGTTCACCAATGGGCTAATGCTTTAATTGACGTAAGCCTCAATCGATGCCCCTTGAGTTCACTTTCATATGGTCCATTTCCGTTGATAGACTGCTTATGTTCGATCACGACCTGAGGTAGCCAATATTACACCGACTTCAATTCGATGTAAGTCATCCGGACAGACAAGTGCTATCTAAAGTGTCGTGTCCTTTGCTAAACGTGGATGTTCTGCAGACCAGCTATATGCAGCCGCCCGTGAGCCAACGCATTGAGAAGAAATAGCAAAAACCCTCTTGGGGTTTTACAACAACCTGCACGACATCTCAGTGACAAATAGCTCTACAACAAGCAAGTCATTGACCCGTCATTTTGATCGCTTCAGTCTTGCTCAGAGCCAAGATTCAGACTCTGCATATGCCATCGGCGCATCTTCGTGAGTAGCAGAATTTGAGTTGGCATCAAGACTTTATCTAACTCACGCTTTGGCGGTTGTCGGTCTTTCAGACAATTTGCCATATGGTGTGATGATTCTGCTGACGATACCGGGGTGACAACAACAACTGCTTTAAATGAGCTTATTCGGATCACCCAGGACATTGCTCACATCGACGGCCCTCTGGGCCTACCTATAGTGAGTTGAAACATAAAATTGCTTCAATAATCGCTTCTAATACTTCTCAGCCCCCATCGTTCTGTCATATTTGGAAAGCCAGGGCAGTTGAACGTCACTATGATCAAGGTTCACCAAGACTAGCGAACCCAATCCTGGTTATCGGCAATACATACGATACAATCACCCCATTAACTTCGGCACGTAAGCTAGTTGCTCGGCTTAACAGCATTTGTACACGACAAGCAGCTTTGATTCAACATGACAGCTCAGGCCACACATCGTTAGAGATGAATTCGGTTTGCACCTACACTATCATCCAGAGATATTTTACAGATGGAGTTGTGAGTCAATGTTCCAAGTTATCGGGTTCCTTTCGTTGCTTAGACATATTGGAATGCAGTTCCCTGTGGATACGCTATGTGGAACAAACTTCAGAGGTTTCACCGGAGATCCACCAACGGGAATCACAACACCTCTACCACCATTATCTCTGCGCCACTTCCTTCGGCTTCATCAGCTCCTAATGGATCGGGCAATAAAGCGCTAGCAAAGCCTCATCTTACGTTGTTCCAGATTGCATTTGCATTCCTTCTTGGGGTCATTGCCACCCTTCTGTCTATGTTCTAACCTTTACGGAAAGAGCTTGAAGATTTATTTCCTATTCCACAAGGTCACCCTGGTCATAAACAATATGTACTCATGTCCTTCATCTCTTTCCGCTTACATCATTCGATTGCATGAAATATACTTTGGCTAGCAAATGGATCGAAAGGCACATGCATCACGAACACTGCTGACTAATGATCCGAAGGTGGTAAAAACAAAAACCAATCACTTCTCACAGTTACGAATGGCACCTTCTTCTCGCCTTGTCCGTTCCGTTAAATACGTCATAAACAATATAACCACATTGAGGTGGAAGCTCCCAGCCTCTTAGGTTTTCTGTATCAAACAAATCGGTCCGGCTTAACGGTGTGGTAACGCAAGTAGTGCTTCTTATTCACTTTCCTTTCACCCAGCGGTTCATCGCTTAACCGAGAGACCTACTCGGGGTCCTTGTAAGGAAAAGGTTGAGAAAGGGCCAGAAGCACTTTTGAGCCAAGGGTTAGTTATTTATTTACTGTGAGCGATCTGTACCATTGTTCTGAAGCGACTAATCATTGAATCCAATGGAAGTATTTCACACATAGCACCCTTCGTTTAGAGATTGAAGCCTCTTTTCGGTGATCACATGCGTTAGCTTGCTACGGAGAAGCTACAGAAACCCCTGATAACCGGGGCTATAACTACAGGATCAACGTTTGAAGATTTCAATACTGTTTGAACCTCCATGTTTCACTTTCTCCACTCTCGTGCTTGGATTCTGGGTCTCCCCTTGTCGATATCCTATATTCCTCCGTCACACCAGCGGATAATCGAGGCTCGGCAGTCTGATAGCCTCCAATGGGGACCATGCGCAAGACCGTTAATATGGGGGGAGGAATCATCTTTGGTCTGTGCTAACTTCACAGCTCCCTTGGACTGGACAAATACGTCAAACGGTCAGAACGCTGTGCTATACGTTGCAAAACTCAAAGCAAGGAGTGGAAACTCCCTCGGCACGATATTTGTGAATCCGGTAGGTCTTTCATGTCCCAGTTGGAAGCGATGTAACAATCTCTGATTTTCCCATTCATTCAGGGGGGGCCTGGAGGCCCTGGATTCGAGTTTTTACGTGACTTGTCATCGCAGCAGCTATCCAATATCACTGGAGGGAATTTTGATCTTGTCAGTAAGTACTGGGAATCGAGTGAAATGCGTGAAAATCAGTAATGATTGATCGAACTAGGCTGGGATCCTCGGGGCGTGGGCCTAACAACCCCTGCAATCGACTGTTTCGATGCCAGAGGGAACCAGACTGCCGATGAGGTGGCAATGGGTTTTCAGCAGTATCTGTTGGAGAACACTCTCAAGGCTCGCTCAAACGGTCCGGATCAAGCAGATATTAATAACTTCCTCGGCAATGCTACCAGCTTAGAAAACTATATGCAGACTTTTATTCAGCGATGCGTGGAAAAAAATCAAGACAATCTAAAATTTGTTGGGACCGTTGCTACTGTCAAAGATTTGGTAGCTCTTGTAGACGCTATTGAGGGGCCTGGTAGCCCGATTCGCTATTGGGGTCTCTCGTGAGCATCGACACTTGATGGCCTTCTCTTTTCAAGCTAATATCTTCGAAATCTTTGCGGTTTCCAGCTATGGTACTGTAATCGGATCGACCTTGATGGACCGTGAGTAATATCAAACCCATTTCTTTTACAAATCTAGTTAATTACCTTCATCGCAGTATATCCCACTCGTGTTGGTCGTGTTGTGCTAGACGGAATCCTAGACGCAACGTTATTCTCGCGGACACCTTCGTATCAGGTGAGGAATAATGAATTTGATTCTCAGATAAAGCATTTACAAATATATATTTTTGTGAATTTCACAGTCTTTCGCTGGTAGGTGACTCACCTGATAAATTTTGTGACCATTTTGAGTTGAAACTTCTCACAGAAAGTTCCAAGGACGCCGAAAAGGCTCTTCAAGCATTTTACGACGCCTGTGCAGCAGCAGGCCCTAGTTCGTGTCCTATTGCCACTACGAACTCCAGCGGGGCCTCCATTCGCCAATGGGCCAATAACTTGATTGATGTAAGCTTTAGTGGGCTCTGTTCTTACAAGTGATCTGAATATGTCTTGCACACCATTCATAGACTGCATACGTGGGAGGTGGCCCGGCGGTTGCAAGTATAACGCCAACTTTAATACGAAGTAAGTCCTTTCGCATTGTAGCTTGCATGCCACCCATACCCACTCTAAAATCTTTATTTCTATAGCTCAGTTATCTACGGCTGCCCGCACGCCACCACGTTGGCAACAGATTGCGAGCACACTTTCTGTATTCTACCGTGATCTTCATGGTACCCCGGCATCAAACTCATCTACAACAGGAGCACAACCTGCAGGTCATCGTAAACTCTTTGCTCTCACCAAGCGTCAAGGTCCGAACTTGACTCTCCCCTTTGCCTCCATGACATCTTCGTAAGCAGCAGTATCATACTCTACAACACGGCAGTACTCGGTTGGAGCTTTGAACTTTCAGACTATATGCGATATGGTGCGGCGATGCTGCTGATGATAACAATGTAAATACGACCACCGTGTTCAATGAGCTTATTCGGGTAACCAAAGACGTTGCACACGTTGATGGTCCTCTTGGGCTTGGTCTGGTGAGTATACAGGAGTGATTCATGAGTATGTTGCTGAAATGCTGGTTATAGCCCAACTCGTTCTGTCACATATGGAAAGCCAGATCAGTCGAGCGCCATTATAGTCAAGAATCACCAAGACTTGCCAACCCAGTACTCATTATTGGTAATACATACGATGTGATTACTCCACTTGACTCGGCCCGCAAGCTGGTCAAGAGGCTAAACGACGTTGGTACACGACAAGCGGCTTTGATCCAAAACGATGGCTCCGGCCACCTTTCCTTACAAATGAACTCTGTTTGCACGTATACAATTATTCAGAGATACTTTACTGATGGAGTGGTAAGTGTTGGGCACTACTGTGGTTATTTATAGACCTAACTGAAACGTGACTCATATCCAGTTTCCGGAGGATACACTTTGTGGGACAAACTTCGATGGTTTTCCAGGAGACCCGACAACTGGTAATCATAATACTGCCACTGGTATTATCTCTGCACCACTGTCGTCAGCTTCCTCAGTCTTGCAGGCCTCCAGTAATCAAGCTCTAGCAAGGGCTCCTCTCACAATCTTCCATATTTTCCTCCTGTCTGTCATTGGAATCTTTTCTGGGCTATCAATTACGTTGTAATATGATGGAATGAAGACAAAGGTGACACTGCATGAACTAATCAACATGGTGTGTCATCCGCATTCCTTTAACCATGCTCTTTTTTGATGACGAGCTTCGTTTAAGCGGTCTCATCTTAGATAAATAGTGCAGATAGCAAATGTATGAGTCATTAAAATGGCTTTCATCGGAATAGTGAATTATACGCTCTTTGCGAAAATCAGTCGTTGCAACCTACTACCGCAAATAAAGGTCCTCCTTATTTGGGTCGAAGAGCAAGATATTTCATAACGCTAAAGTGAAAACACTGGAGCTTTATCCAACATTTTGGGCTCCTTGGATACGGGTGCCCTAGCACAATACGATAATAACTCAATACCAATACTAAGAACTAATAATTGTTGGAAATCGAGCGCGCCGACGCTTGGCTTGGCAGGCACGTGTCGGAGGCGCAGCAGCGCCTCCTCTCTCTTTTCTCTTGTCACCCCGCCTTTTCCTCTTTATTGTTCTTGCTGGACGCTCCCAAGCGTCACTTTCATTTCCGTTTATTTTCTCTAGCATAAATACTCGCCTGACACCTTCGAGTTCCGACGTCGTTCTCACTATTCGTCGCTCGGACTCGAAGGTATGTTTGTCTTTACCTTAGTACCTTTAATACATGTCGTTCTCACTATTCGTCGCTCGGACTCGAAGACTCGAGGTCCTTGATTATACCGCCGCGTTCTAGTCGATTCTTCAACAATAATGGTACTAATGCTGAAGGTGTTCCCAAAGGTTAATGAAGTAAGTAAAAAAAACTTTACTTTATGTTTGGCTAGGATAAGATATTTACTCTTATAAAAATTGTAATACTTAATCTAATTGAAGCAGCAATCATAGATGTTGTAAGAACTTGTCCCGCTTCTAAAGCCGATAGTGCTGGAACTGTTTTTATGGTTGAATCAGCAGCATGGAGCTAATTTCCCAGATTAAGACGCTCATTCCAGCCGAGTGAACTTACAATCGAGGGCGGTAGATGACCAGTGCCCATTGTCATTTGCTCGAATGCGACGAAAATTCATGTGCCTGGGAATCTCCATAGATTAGTGCCCACGGTTTGTTGACAGATGCTTGGCTGAGCCGATCCAATAATTTCCCTGATCAAACTATAATAATTGTACTTGCCACATTCTTACATGGTACATAACACATCGCTCCTCGTCACTCTGGCTCGGGCATTGCCTTACTCATTAGGCATACCAATTGTCCCTAGTCTCTTAGTGTCCTGCGAGCCCTTGGTCGCCGGATTACCTGCTCCGCACCTAAAGTCTGCAAAACCAATTATTCTCCATTGAATAGCGGCGAGATGCAACCTATACCGAGCTGCTCAAATCTCACCACAATTTCGCAACCATGCCCTCGGGTGATCAGTGGGTGATTTTCTCGCACGTTCGAAAACAAAAAAAGGTAAATTTCTATATTGAATTCCGAAGGGATGGAATCTAAGCTAACTGTACGAGACACATTTCTCGATGCAGGGATGCTAGATGACAAACCGAAGATCTCGTGGCATCAACGTAGTCTTCATTTTTTCCGAACAGACTCTTTCCACTGTTACGGCCTGATGTCCGGACTGCGCCGTTATACCCGGACTTTCATCGCGCTCAAGCAATGTTGGTCAAAAACCCTTCAGATTTCACGCTCATCACCCGTATATTAGGATGGAGGCTTACCTGTGTTTCATTCAGCATCTTGACCTCTCATGCTCCACCGCCTCTTTTTTCATAGTTGGATTTTGGGTCTCTTCCTGACCATATCCTATATCCGCCCATCATACCAAAGAAATATCGAATCTCGGCAGTCTGACGGCCTCCAATGGGGACCATGCGTGAAACCTGTAGAATGGGGCGAAGAGTCTTCATTGGTTTGCGCGAATTTTACAGTACCTCTTGACTGGACGAATACCACCAATGGAGAGAAAGCTGTACTATACGTTGCAAAACTCAAAGCAAGACGCGGGAAGTCTCTCGGAACGATATTCATGAATCCAGTGAGTATTTCATTACTTCTAGTCCGAAACGGTTCGAGGAGACGCTGAGTGAATTCAGGGAGGGCCTGGAGGAACGGGTTATGGGCTTCTACGCGAAGCATCATCTGAGCAGCTTTCCAACATCACTGGGGGAAATTTTGACCTCGTCAGTGAGTGGTGCTTGTTGAAAGTTATCAAGCCACTAGTTTAAACCGCTGGACTAGGTTGGGATCCTCGGGGAGTGGGACTCACGAATCCTACAATCAATTGTTTTGAAGGGGCAGGAAATCAAACCGCCGATCAGGCTGCGCTAGGTTTCCAGCAATATCTTATAGTAAACACTCTAAACAGTCGCTCAAGCGGGCCAGATCAAGTAGACATCGATACCTTCCTCGGAAACACTACCAATATAGAAAATTACATGCGGGCATTTATACAGAAATGTGTGGACAAAAATCAGGACAATCTCAAATACGTTGGAGCAGTTGCTACCGTCAAGGACTTGGTGGCTCTTGCTGACGCCATTGAAGGGCCTGGCAGCCCGATCCGTTACTGGGACTCTCGTCAGTTTTCCGTATTATGAAACCCTGCATGTTCAGCCTAATAAAGGTTCTCCGTATCGAATAGTTATGGTACCTTTCTCGGAGCTCATCTGTTGGACCGTGAGCATTATGACTACATTTGATATTCCAAGGTCTAACAATATTGCCTTTAGTTTATCCTAACCGTGTCGGGCGCATTGTTCTCGATGGAATTGTAGATGCTACAACGTTTACCCAGACACCATATTACCAGGTAAGTTGCTATCACGAATGAACAAAATGGAAAAAATAGCCAAGTTCTCATCACTTTTGGAACAACAGTATTACGGCTGTATGCAATCTCATTACACTACCTTTTTCTCTCTCTGATAATTCGATGTTGTCGAATCCTCTGCAGATGCCGTGCAAGATGCAGATAAGGCCCTTCAGATTTTCTATGATGCTTGCGCAGCTGCTGGCCCAGATCTATGTGCGATTGCTACGTCAAACTCCACAGGTGCTACGGTTGGACAATGGGTTAACGATCTGATTGATGTAAGATGAATCAATTACTAAGATTGCATCAGGCTTCTTACAATTCATTCTCGATTGAAAGACTGCCTATACTGGGAATGTATTTGGAGCGGCGAATTTGTTAAGAGGTGAATATATTCATTTCCAGTTGCACCCTCCTGCACTTTCGCTGACCTTATTCTTTTCTCTTAGCACAACTAGTTCAAGCTGCTCGTTCACCTACAGCCTGGCCAGCATTTGCAAGTCAACTTGCTGCGGCCTATCGTGATCTGCATCCAGCAGCGGCGACAAATACCTCTACCACGAGGAGGTTGCGACTCCGTTACTTTGAGCCATTCGCTCTCTCAAAACGACAAGAATCAGATTATCCGTGGGCTACCTCATTGTCTTCGTAAGTAGTAGCAGTATCAGTTTCTATATGCCAATAGTTCTTACTTAATGCTTTTCAGACTATATGCTATATGGTGTGGCGACACTGCTGACGATACGGGGATAGTCGATACGACGACCGTGTTCAATGACCTCATTAGAGTAACCAAGGAGGTCACAAACGTTGAAGGTCCTTTCGGAGTAGTCTATGTGAGTGCACAGAATCTATTGACAAGATAATTTTTCTAAAACCGCTTATCAGCCTTCGGCATTCTGCCAATTTTGGAAAACCAGAGCAGTCGAGCGTCACTTTCCCCAAGGTCCACCCATGCTTGCCAATCCCGTCATTATTATCGGTAACACATACGATTCACTTACACCACTAGCTTCAGCCCGTAAGCTAGTTACAAGACTGAACGGCGTTGGCACACGACAAGCGGCATTGATCCAACAAGATGGCTCGGGTCATCTTTCGCTGCAAATGAACTCGGTGTGCACCTATTCAATTATTCAGCGGTACTTTACGGATGGGGTTGTGAGTATATGACGATACTCTACTGGTGAAATGCGTGACTGAAATCAAATTCTAATCCAGTTTCCAGAGGATACGCTTTGCGGAACAAACTTCAATGGCTTCGCTCGAGATCCGACGACAGGGAATAACAGTACATCCACTAGCATTATCTCTGCACCGCTGGCGTCAATTTCTTTAGGATTGCAGGCCAATGAAGCTCTCGCAAGGGCTCCTCTCACGATCTTCCAGATTTTTATCCTATCTATCATTGGAATCTTTTCTGGATTACTTATTACGCTATAACTGAGATGGAACAAAGGACAAAGAGGAATATTTGAAAGGTTACCGTGCCTCTTTGTCTTGACAATGTCTGTGTCTTGTCTAAACAAATAAAATATTGCCTCACCATGATCTTTGCTTAGAGCTTCATAGATCTTCTTATGGTAGCTACCGTAACCTCCCAACTGCCTCAAAGAAATAAAGCCTGAAAGTGGAGGCTGAGTCAGCAGGGGAATAATCACGTGTTTCCTAAGCGCAGTACTAGAAAATCCCTTGAATGAAAGGCTACGATCAATATCAAGCGTCCTCTCAATGGATCACCTGAAGTCCATTCCTCCTGACCAAATCTATTACACATGGAACCGAGAGAACATACTCCAGCTCGCTGCGGAGCGTTGCATGTCCAGTTATGACGCGTACAGTACCGGGTCCAACTTTGATCATTCGACTCTTCCAGACCCATTCGAATCTCCATTCAAACGTGTCCAGGCTCGTCTAAGAAAGGACAGACTTCGTTCAACTAATACCGAATCCACTAAACCGAAACCAACGTCGCGTGGTACGCGGAGACCTTCACCAAAACGTCCCTCAACTGGCCCTGGCGGGAAAAGAAGATCAGAATACGAATTACTTCTCGATCAAAGAGTACCACCACTATTCAATTACGGGAGTCACGAATTTGATGATGACGAGGGTGATGATGACGAGATGGCTTCGTATACGTTCACTCAGTCTGGAAGAATGGTCCATGCGCCAAAAAAGACTTTGCTTCAACGACGTGAAGAAGTGAATAACTTGAATGGTAGAAAAGGCGAGGTGTCTTTGAACGCGGCTCATTCTGAGAGATCGGTCAAGTTTTCTGAAGGAAATGATGGATCAGTGGATGACGACAGCGAATATGATGACGATGGTGATGAACAACATCCAACTCGTCACGCTGGCAAGAGCGGTAATTCTCGTCGCCGTGGATCTGGAACGTCTTTATCCAACAAACGATCAAAGAAGGTAATGCTCCCCATGTTGAACATGGGGGAGACTGATCCTACGCTGTCTTTGAAGCAAACCCACAGAAAACAGAGCAACTTTGGGCCGGCTGTGAAAGCAACTAACGCTTCAGATAACCACAAACGAAAACATGACATGGGCAACGTCTTTGGTGGTTCTTCCTCACTGAGTTCATTCTCTCAAGAAGCTATGTCTCCAGAATCAGAAACTCAATTTGATTACGTCAGCGGTCCTCAAGAAGAACGTGAGTATCGTCTTGCTTTCAAGGTTATCGTCGGTGCTAATTCCCCCTTGAAGATGAGACTCCTAGCACTGCTGCACTCATGACTGAGATTGCGTCACATTCGGAAGGGTCCGGGTCTGGTTCAGACATGGACATCAGCGATTAATGAATCAGCGTTTTCCAAAAGATGATACTCAATGACAACATGTGTGCCATTACTCTAGTTCTTGAAACTTAAGTAATATCAATACTTTTGTTGTGTAGTGACCAGACTTTAATGAAAACTTTATGTATTACAAAGGCGGGCTATCGGCACGGATCTCATTCAAGTTCCATGGACTTGGGAGATGAGACTATAACCCGGTGATTATTCTCGAGGGCACAAGACAAAACGCGAATTAGATACCATATCAAGAGATATAATAGGTAATCAGACCAGTTTAGTATATAGATCCCAAGAAAAACGTCAATCGCCTCATTGCTTACAGGGATGTCGCTCAGGGATAATTTGAATAATGGTCAGATAACGGTAGTAAAGATTTCCTCCCAATGTCGATGCACGCCTGGATCTTGGTACCGGACCAAGATAAAGAGATTTTTTTGGAGGAGGAAGTGCATGTATGTACACGTGTTTCTAAGCTTTGTAGATCTCGATAATACAATAAAGGAAAGAGGAATGTTCCGGGCTGAGACGTAAATGACCTCTCACCCTTTAAGGGGTTTTCCGTAATGGATTATTATCAATCTCGGATAACTCCCGATTGATAAGGAGTTGCGATCGCAAGTATAGGCAGATTTGTTGTGGCCCTATTGCTGATTGCCATTAGCGGTGATGGTGTTTCAATGATAT
>WSTZ01000009.1:7557-23295 GCA_019632295.1 Tulasnella sp. 418
ACGGCTGGCTCATCGTCTTGGCAACCCATTTATCTCGTTCTATCGTCATCCTAATGTAGACTCGACTTATTGGAAATCAACGCTTCCATTATTTGAGCCACGACCAACAGTTCCACAAGTCTGAGGAATATCATGCACAAGGCGGCATGTTGAACAATATCTGAAGCCTTCACTTGGCGCACTGGACTTGATCTAGTCAGAAAGAAACAAGTTAACCCCTCGTTCACGTTCCTACTAACCACAGATGGACTCGCTCGAACACGCCGGGCCAAGGAATTATGGTTTCAAGCTTCCCTTGTATCGGAAAAATAACTCTGCAAAGCATCGTCGTCGGCAGGATGGACAAGACTCAACCGCAGGAAACTCGTCAGATGTCACCGTGCAAGCAAGCAATGAATTGTGAGACCTTGCAATTTCAAGCTACCTTGCAATCCATTGACCGACTTTCTAGCGCGTACCTCACTCGAATCAAGTAGGGGCATCACTTCCCATACCTGGCAACCACTAATGTCTCTTCAAACAGGGCGGCAGATCAAGAGTTTACTGTCACAATCGACACTGCATCCTCGGACCTTGTATGTCTTACTGTTTCCGTTCAACGATCCGTAGCTCAACAAGCTCGGTTTAGTGGCTTGCGTCAGAAGATTGCCAGCTAGATGTTTGCCAATCCATACCGCTTTACAAGAATTCGACGTCCCTATACGCTACGGTGAGCGAAGGATCGAAGGATCTGTACTTGCTTTTGATTAACAGAAGCGATATTAGAATGAGCCGTTCAAATTAGAGTATCTCTCTGGAGGAGTCGCAGGACAGGTATCCTACGAGACGATTCGTTTTGGACGATTTGAGATTACATCCCAAGTATTCGGTATGATAATTACATATTCACTCATCCGCGATGGAAAAATTCTCATCCATCTTATTTGCAAGGATTGGTGTCAAATTTCAGTGGGATTGATGTTGCTTCATCAGGCTCCTCTGGGATACTGGGTCTTGCGTTTCCGAAACCGGCTGCAATATCAGCCAAGAATGGGCCCACTATATTAGAAAACATTATGAACAGTATTCCTGCAGGATCGAGATATTTTGGATTTATGGGCGGACGTGGCTCTGATGCGGGCTCATTCACAGTGGGTAAGCAGAAAGAAAAAAAAAAAGACGAGTTGAGCCCATTGATAATAATTAATGAATAGGTCAACTCGACGATGCTGTGGTGACGAATCGTACACTCCTGCGAACCCAGGTCCAAGCCAATCCGGATGGTAGTTACGATTACTGGAAATTACCTCTGCGCTCAATCGTCATCAATAATCAGACCCTTCCCTTGTCCTCAACCCGCAAAATATCAAATTCCCCTGGTGGACTTCCTGTAGCAGTTCTCGATACCGGGACCACCCTCATTTTAGGTCCCCAGGAAGACGTTGACTTGCTGTATTCTGTGGTTAGAACTGCACGGAAGCGTTCAAAGGACGGGAATGATTTGTCGGCCAACTCTACAGAACGTGGAACATGGGAGGTTGACTGCACCGAACTCATAGAGCTCAAGTTGCAATTTGTCCTATCTGGTCCCACGAGTACAACTGATGGTGCATCCACTGATTTCTGGATCGACCCTCTTGATATGAGTTGGGATGGCATCAAAAGTCCAGATGGGCAATACTGCCTAGGCGGTATACAGGGCAACGACAATGTTAGTGTCTCCCTTTCACCTTCGACACCAACTTAAAACATTTACATACTACATCAAATTTCTCCTGACAGGTTGTTTCTGGGGACTGGCTTCTGGGTGATGCCGCTTTACGAGTAAGCACTCCAACGTTCCACATATACTATCGTGAATAAGTAACGAGCAACTCCACGCAGAATATCTACGTTGCCCACTATGTTGCAACAGGAGACCAGCTTCCAAACCTCGCTTTACTCAACGTGACCGATAAGGATTTAGCCATGGCCGCGTTCACGATGATTAGGGGTCTTCCTACGTTCCCTTTGAACTCAACTATCCCAATACTCAATCGGAGTAACACCATCGGTGCTCGAAAGCAATCCGTCCCAGAGCATCATGCAGCAAGGCGACAACAAATCACAATCTTGGTCCTGGCGACCGTTATATCATTTATAATAGGCTTAGGCGCAGTACTGATAATAATGATCAGAAAGGAGAGACGGAATTGGGCAAGAATGCACGGGTTTCAAGGACCCATAATACGAGGGAAAAGAATAAAACCCCGGAAAACAAGGCGATTCTGGATTAGAAGCTAATATAACGAGGCAGACCGCCGCCTAGACTAACTATGCGTATGTCGAACTAATGAAGAAAACCTATACGGGTCTTTTGCATTCTAAAGCACATGCATGCTTCAGAGAGAGTCGTTTAAGGACATGATTAACGTCCATAGCCATATCCAGGTTGTTGATATTGCCCTGGACCTCCAGGGGGTCCATGACTCATTTGCTGTGCTGGATACTGCTGGCCATAACCAGGCTGAGGTGGATAGTTGCTTCCCCACTGCTGTGATCCCCATTGACCTGGTGGAGGGCCTTGTCCAGGATATGCAGGTTCAAAACCTTCGCCTTGTTTCATTTCCCACTGGCAGATGCCGCAAATCCAGACATGTCTGGTTAAAGAAGGTTATGATTCATTGTTGATGACACAGCACAAAAACAAACGTACTTTGAACTCATTGGCACAAGCGGGACACAACAGCTAGTTTTGAGAGTGTGTTAGAAATGATAAATTGGCTGTAGATTACGCAACTCACATTTCTAGCCAAGTTCTGGCCTTTGCTGAAGTAACCGCAGCTAAAATACAATTCAGGGGTTAGATAACTTGATGGACTCGGTGCTTCCGTTGACGTCTCGAGAACATACCATTATGGCAACGGGGACATACCTAAGAGCCGAGAAACATGTCAATGAAATCGTGGAAGTCGAGATGTAACGTAGAACTCACTCTCGCCCCGCTTTCAGAGTCTGGACTATATTTAGTGGGACAACCGAAAAAAATTGGGATGCAAACTATTGATATTTCATTTCGTTTGAGAAGAATAGCTTTTGAATGATATATGGTGGACTTACAGCAGAAATCAATGTCCATTTGGTACTGAGGGTAACGAGATGGTAGAAGTGGATGTCGTGTGAGTGGTGTGCTGCGAGTCTCAAAGATTATTACATAATAGCACATGTCGCTTATCTCAGCTTTTTAAGAAGCTGAGACAGTCTTGGCGATCCTCCTCTCAGCAGATCAGGCAGTCTACCATGATTTCTTGGCAACTGCGTACGCGTAAACAATTCGGCTCAAATCAATGTTACGGCTCCTTCAGAGCGTAATTACGATACATGCATGAAGGAAATGTGGTGCGTGAACACTGGTTGGAAAACAATGGAAGCGAAAAACCAAAAGGATGAGTAACTATGTATGATGAATGCACCAGGAGATGTTGTGGATAAGAAAAGACGGCTTGACCGTATGCATGATAAGTGTAAATAGAAAAGTCAGAGCAAATAGCGCAGAAAACAACAACAGGGGTGACCATTTGTATATCAGATAGGACGTATTTGTAGGATAGAGGATGGTGGAGAAATGCTACGAAGGAATATGAAAAAGGCGACTTTGGAGTATTCTGTTGACCAACGAAGAAATATAAATATGATGTCGAACAATGTCCTGATTTGATTTTAGCGCCTGGGGGGTGGCCTGCGCGTTGCTGACTGTGAACCTGCTCGTCTTGGGAGACGGGCCATGGGTCGTTCTGACGTTGCGACGCTTGGCGAGCTGGGTTGACCTGCTCCAAATACGAACACAGGTTGGCTACCTGCGTTAGCTTGTGGAGGTGATGTGACATTGGAGAAGCTGAAATTAGTGCTTGGTGTAGGTGGTGCTGTTCCGAAAGGATTTGGTGCCGCGGCATTTCCAGCACCGAATGTGGGAGTGGGAGCCGGGTTAAGAGTTTTGAAAGGGGTAGATGGGCTTTGGAATGGAGAGTTTGGCTGAGAATTGAATGGGCTAGGATGTGCAGGCGGAGCCGTCAGGTTGCCAAATCCGTTAGCCGTAGGGGTTTGAGGAGCAGCAGGTGCAGAGGAACCAAAATTGAAACCGCTTCCAGGGACAGCAGTAGGTGTAGTCGCTGATGCGAAGGGGTTATTGACGCTTGGTCCGAATGTGAAGGCGAATGGCGTAGTGGGTGCGGTAGTTGGCGCAGCAACTGTAGTGCTCGAGCCAAAGTGGAAGCTAGTAGTTGATGGAGCAGCCGAAGGTGGAGCAACCTCTCTTGTAGGACTACTATCATCCATCATATCGGACTGCATCTGAGGAGGGGGAGTTTTGGGCTTGGGCGCAAAAGAGAAGGGGCTGCTAGAAGCTGCGGGCAATGCCGAAGGAGCATTAAATGGACTGGCAGGTGCAGCGGTAGCGTTGGATGATGCGCCGAACTTGAACATCGATCCCGTGCTTGTGCCGTTGGTTGCTGGTGCATTGCTACTAGGCGTCGAGCCAAATGAGAATGAGAACGGCTTCGACTCGGCGGGCTTTGGTGCCGAAGAGAGGTTGGAGAACGAGAACGGTGATGCTGCTGCTACTGCTGCTGGAGCCGTGCCCGTTGCGGGACTTGGAGTGATTCCATTGGCTGCTGTAGTACCATTCGCCGTTGGTGGATTGGACGATACACTTGGAGTTGCCCCTACGCCCGAAAATGGATTTGATGTACTTGAACCAAAGGCGGGTGTGACACTCGGTGCAGTGGCGCCACTACCGAAGGAGAAGGGAGATGACGTTGTACCACTACTTGAAGCCGCTGCTTGGGATCCAAAGACAAACGCTGACTTGTTCTCGCCAGCCGACCCAAATAGAGGAGCTGGTTTAGCCTCTGTTGCAGGTTGCGTAATAGTCAGGGCAGGAACAGCAGGCGGCACCGCAGCAGGTTGGACAACTGGTGTTGATGGTGCTGATCCTGGCGCAAACGTCGGCGTCGCCGGGGGCTGAGTAGACGGAAAGGGGAAGCCAGAAGATGGGACTTGCATTGCAGGCGTTGCGACACTGGAGGCCTTACTCGGTTCGGCAGCAGGCATGGGTGTAGCTCCAGTTGGCTGAGTACCAAAACCAACAAAGGGCGATGGAGAAGGTGCTGAAGAACGTACAGGTGCCTCTGCCGCTGCAGGTGCTGGCGTAGACGAAGGTGGTGCAACTGAAGTTGACTTTGAACTGTCTGAGGCCGGAGGGGTCGTTCCAAAGGAAAAGCCTCCATTAGCAGGAGCTCCAAAGGAGAAAGAGGGAGTGGTCGCCGGCGGCTTTGCTGCGGCGTTTCCAAAGGAGAATAGTGATGTGCCGTTCGATGGTGCAGCAGAGGCTGTCGTCTCCTTTTTCTCTGTGTTCTGCGAACCAAATCCTCCAAATAGCGATTTGACACTCGATTCCTTGTTCTCTCCTACATTGATAGCCTTGGACTCTGGCGTAGGTGCAGTGAGCACAAATGCAGGAGTTGTCGACGCAGGCGGCTTTGGTGTACCGAACGAGCCAAAGGAGAAAGGAAGTGTTTTAACGGGAGCATCTCCTTTAGGTTCCTCAACTTTATCAGGTGTCGCGACCACGGGAGGTGCTTCAATGATCGGTTTGGGAATCTGAGAAATGCTCGCGATCAAGGTGGGCACAGATGACGGCGGTGCAAGTGGCTTGTTGATAGGAGTCTTGGACAAACTAGCAGGATACCTCCGTGGTGGCTGCTCATCCTCTGGTGTCTGCGATAGTGACTGAGTCTGAGGAGCACCTCCCGCAAAGGAAGTGAATTTTGCAGGGGTGACACCGCCAAAAGTGAAGGGAGTCGAAGGAGGTTTAGGAAGAGCAAGAGGGCCCGAAATTGTCTTTGGTGCTGGAGCTGGAGCACTTGAGAGTTTCTTCAACAATTCTGCCTTCTTTTCCTTGTCAGAAGGGACCTATGACACAATAGAGTTAGCAACAACCCGGGTGGAAAGCACATAACGTGACTCTCACCTTGACAGTCTTAGGAGCCTCAGTAAACTTGAATCCTGCAGGAATTTCGAGCGTGCCACCACCTCTAGAACTCCACTTGGCTAATTCTTCGGCAGTCAAGGAAGCTGATTCGCTTTTCTCTTCTTCCATAGCATCTACATCATCTTCATCATCGAATTTCGCGGAGAATCGATTGGTGGGTCGAGAACTTGGAGCGTGACTTCTAAAGGTCTTCTCTCTGCCAGCACGAAGAGATGAAGTGTTTCTACCAGGCATCGAAGAGCGTGCAGGAGCTGGGCTGTTTGACATAGAGGAAGTTGATCTTCCATCCACTTGAATCATCTCGTCTCTCATCTCCTTGGCTTTGCCCTTTCCTTCTACCTCTACATTTGGCTCCTCCTTATCCATGTCTTCATCTTCACCATTCTGCTCCATTTGTTTTGCCTCACGTTCTTTCTCCTCCTTGGCCTTCTTGACAGCCGCTATCTTCTCTTCCTTGGTTGGCAGCCGCTCCTTACGACCAGAATCCAAATACTTGCGTAATGCTCCACCTCCGATGTTAGCTTGATCCTCTGCACCATCGGCATCAGCGCCACGAGCATTCTTCTTGCTCTTGCCTTGACCGAATAGGGTGGTGGGTCGGGCATACGGGGAAGGAGCTGGCACTCTAACTGCTTCTTTCTGCTTAAGGCGGAGTTTTCTCGCCTCGGTCAAAGGAGTAGCTTGTTCAAGGGCAATGAGGATACGTTCCGCATTATTACGAGGGGCACGTGGTGCAGGTTCTTCCCAAAGATAAGGTCAGTACTACCAATAAATCACGTTAAAGGAATGGCTTACTTTGGGCTTCCACTTCTTCAATAGTAGTGATTCCCATAGTTTTATCAAACACCATCTGGGAACTTCTTCGTCTCTCTAGTCCACTAGTGGTGGTACCCGGCTGATCTAGATTCATCAAGCTGCTGGAACGTCTGACTAGACTTCCAAGCCCTTTATCATTGCCCAAGATGGAATTCTTGACTGGGGATGTGCTCTTCTTGATTCCACCATATTGGGGGTATGGGAAGCGACGAGTGGAACCAAAGGCCAAAGAGATATGATGTTGGTTCTGCTCTGGCTCCGAGCTACCATCAGTTCGACCAGAAACAAGAAGTCCGTTACGTCCGTCAGTGACAGAAGGTGATTTACTGAGTCGAGGGTGCTGTGTGTTGTGGGTGAGTTGACGGTGCGGAGAACGCATGGGATCAAGGGACCATGACGGAGTGAGACTATCCTGTTGAACAGCATTGTTCCGACCGAATAGTGGTGCAGCTTGCTTGTTCAAGTTGAATGCAGCAGAAGCGGTGCGACGGATACCAGAGTTGGGAGAGACAACAGAGGCTGGTGGAAGGTTTGTCGCCTTGCTGAATGGGGATTGAGACACCAGACCGTACTAAGCAATGGAGATGAAATTAGTGAAGTTCACGATGAGAGACAATGAATACTGACACTTTCTGGAGTGCGCTCTGTCCTAGCAGGAAAGCGAGAGCCAAGTGGAGTGGGAGCAAAGCTCTGAGGTGGCACGAAACCACGATCATTGAATGCAGGAAACGATGACGATTCTGCTTGTGACTACATAATTGGGAAAAAGAAGAGAACATACGTCACTATGGGCAACAACCTCGTGGAAGAACAAGACAACTTACGTCGGCATTTGGACGACCCAGAGTGTTGAAGAGTAAGCGTGGTCCAATTGGAGCACTTTCACTTGAAACCATTGTCGAGTTTTTGAGCATTGGTGGATCCAAGTACCCGCCAGGATCCTTCGTCCTAGAGTTGGAGGGAGCCAAAGGTGAGACCGCGGGCAGCGGTGGACTCGACCTGCGTGCTTTTTTCTTTGGTGGACCACCCGCACCACCCGATGTTACATTGGCCCTCTTTGAACCCATCGCTATTCCAGCCTCCTGAGCTTCATCCTCATCCTCATCTCCTTCTTTACCAATGCCACTGAGCCACGCCAAGGGACCTGCGACGATACTTTTCAGTCCGTCAAGAAATCCCGACTGTTGCCGTTTTGGTTTCGGTTTCGGTCGGGTTTGATAGCCCGCATAAGGCTTTTGGGTGAGAGAAGCGTTGGAACGACGCGATCTCTGTACGCCGGAGGACATCGAGCCAGCGACGAAAGGTAATGAAGAATTGGTTGTTGACACACAAGGTGGTGAGTGAGCCACTCTTCTTTTGTGTTTACTGTGTGAAGCCTCAAAATGTTCAAGCGGAGACAATAAAATCAACATGTTCATCATCTATCCTTTTGTACAAAGGGACGCGAATAGGGGCTATTAGCCGACCCTGCATGTCCGTCATGATATCAAGGACGCTTAGGGTGTCCGTCATGATATGAGGTGTCCGTTATCAGCAGGTGACTGAAAGAATGGCTACGTTCATGGCCAAGCGACGACAATCAGGTGCACTTTTATGTATTCACCAATATACACATGATCATTTAGACATTCGCGTAGACATTAGATTTGAACCGTGTCGGGGAGGGCATCCATTCGTTCCTTGCAGGATGCAAATTGTGCCTGTGTCTGTGTGGACATAAGGCTATGGTGGGTGTGGTGAGAATCAAGACGTCTCCACACACATTGTGAGTCTTCTCACCTCCGGGCACAATAGCCGCATGAAGTTATGGTAGTCAAAACATTCATGCAAAATTCCAACCCAAATATCACAGAAGAATTTGGCCTGACGGTCAACTCCTCCTTGGCTCTTGTTGCCCATGTGGTATACCAGTATGGTGGTGTTGTGCAGCTGCAATTTGCCGGTTGAATTGTGTCTATCATGGCTATTGCAGACTGCGATCTTGTGCGGTGAAGTTGGATTAGTTTAATGTATTCCACTGCATTTATCCGGTAAAGTTCTGGAGTGATGGGAGTCTCCAAGATGTTGCATATTAGTGTATGTCGTGATGCCTCTTTTGCTTCCGCGGTCCATGCGTAGGAGCAGGCTATCGCATATACTCGAATGGGAGATTCTTTGAGGAACTTTGAAGACAATAAGATGTTCCTGAGGTATGGCATGGCGCCCGTCACCTGTGAACGAAGACGTTAAATCGCAGTAGGCAACATTAGAGTGAAATTTACTTACATCATACTTTTCGGCGATCGCGATAATGTCTGAGCAGTGGTCCAAGGTATTGACATCAGGCTTCGGAACCGGGTATACGAAGCTCAAGATATCAGACAAAATGGACGCCTTTTCTGTCACGGAGACGACTGGTGGATCACTCGACTTCTTAGATTCTGCTTCGTCATGGATGGTAGCTCCCAAGCTGAACATATCTGCCCACACAGTGGATGCAAGTGCAAGTATCTGCCTATACACTTTGAATTCAACACCATCCAATGAACGCAGAATCAAGTCTGCATCCTCCGCATTGAAGACTGACGAGACATTGCTGTCCGTTTCAGCCGTTGCTGATTGTTTTGAGGACCTGGAAGTCATCTAGTAGATGTGCTTTGAATCTCGAAAGGGATGATTCCGAAAGTGTACGGTTCTCGAAGTAGGCGGGATTATGTCATAGTGAGCGTAGCACCACTCACATCAGCACTTGACCATTATCTAATGTTCTATGTTGTGGCGGAACCCGTAGGAATGATCGGCAGGGTCACCAACATTCTCCCTTTGAATGAGGCCTTAATACGGCATCGTTGCATGCCGTCGTACGACTGAATGAACTATTAATTCGATATTTCTAGATTTCATTTCTCGAAAATTGGTCAACATCCCCTCAACGTCAACGTTGTTCCTGAAGGTCCAGAAATTCTGAATGCACCGAAACCTCGTTATCAAACATACAGACTTTGACGTAGTGTGGATGTTGATAAGACAATGGAACTGTCATAGAAAGCTATACGTTCGAACAAAGTCAACGTTGTAACCATGTTTCATTACAAGGTTAAGGCGAAGATGTCAAGGAAGAGAGTCGGTTACTCAACTTTCTCCGCTGTTAAGCCAGATATGTAAAAAAGGCCGTGTGTTAAAGTGGATATACCGCGGTTGCACCTCTGTTGTATCATGATAACGGGGAGGAGAAAATCAGATGAACTATAAAACACAGCGTCTTATATTGAATTTCTAGCCGAGTCCATGATGATAACGCGGGAAGGCATGTCATTGAAGGCGATGGCGGCGCAGACAACGCACTAGAAGCGTTAAGAACGAGGCGATAGTATAGGAAATTTACGGAAGAGATGACGTGAGTGGATGAGTAGAAACTCAAAAAGAACGTGTTGCGAACGTGTTGTGCCTCGTGTTTTTATTGAATGATTTGTTTGCGGACTGACTGGTTTCTCTTGATTCTCTCTCACATCGCTCTCCAACGCCTCACAAGCGAGGAGTGATTAAAAATGCAGACTCACGATCAAAGAGAAGATACGCGCGTGTCCCTTCTCAGCCTCTTTCAGCAAAAACCTCAAAATCCACAATCTCCAGAGGTTGCGCCTCCTTCTGAACGTCAGTGTTGATTAATAGTTGCAATCCACATCATTGACATTAGATACAGTCACTAGTCCTACCACTGAGGTAGATCAACTCCACCAATCCACTATCGATCCATCATCTGCCAACACGGATCGCCAGGCAGCTCTCCTCAATTTGCTGGGTACCGTAGGCGTAAAGTCTGGCGGTACCCCGCCACCTCAGCAACGTGCATCCTCTGCCACAGGCTCAAACAGCGGTGAATCGCATGGAAAGGCTCTTTTGGAGCAATTAATGGCTGGGTCAGTCTCGCAGTCCATACCCTCGACCTCAGGGTACTCACAGATTTCTATAGTACTCTTGGCCAACAGCAGCCTCAACCACAGCAAGTACCCTTACCTTCATCATCCCCTACCAATTCCATCGATCAGGAACAAAGGGTGAAGAATCTACTCGATATCATGGCCCCGTTCGAGAATGTCCCTCAGCCAATGCCAGGCCCAAACTTTATTAATCAGCAGTCTCCTCCAATACAGCCAGTTCAACCTACCGCCGCAGTAGCTCCTTCTCCAGCGAGAAAAAAGCCGGGTACGTCACCCTCCCCTTTTAGGCAATTTGTTGCCCTATCTATCCCAATCAGGAAGTACTGATGTACACTTCTAGTCCCTGCCTACAATCCAAGCCCTGCACTAGCGCCTGTCACTAGTCCTCATGTTTCACCAAGGTTGCAGAGCATCCAGCAACGTCTCACTCCATCGCCTCCCCCGGTTACTCGTCAACAGGGCCAACAGCAGCCACAACAATATCAACCACAGACACAGCAAGAGCCCACTTCCTTCAGTGACCATAGGACTAATTCTCGAGGCAGCAATCAATCAGAGGATCCCTTGGGTCGCATGGGCGTTCAACATGGACCTCTACCTCCCATCCCTCAAGGCCAAGAGATTCCTGCAAGCGCCATCTCCTTGAATCAAGCACAGGCTCAGCGATCCTCTCCTATCAACCGCGAGCAACGTCAGATGCAGAACTTGCAGCAACTTCAACAACAGCTGTACCCATCCCCTCCACTTAGGCCTGCTCATCCTCCTCCAGCTCAGTCTCAACGACAGTCCCCTCCTCCACAACAGCAAACCTATTCACCACAATCTCAGCAAGGTGCACAGCAACCTGGCCAGCAGTCGCAATCTTCGCAATCTTCCTCTTCAAGAGGTCGTGGTTCACCTGTTGGAACTCAAACATTGAATAGGAACAGTGGATTCGTTCGAGATAGCCAAGCAAATCCTAGTGGCATGTCCAATCTCGGAATTGCCGCCAAGCGCAATGCTGCCGCCAAGTCTGGGGTCATACCCACAACCAGCAACTTTGCGCAGCAGCAGCAGCCACCTGCTCAACCACAGCAACAGCAACAGCAACAGCAGCAGCAGCAGCAACAACAACAACAACCACAACCACCTCAAGCAGTCCAACAACAGTCCAAGGGATCTCGAGTGTCATCGTGAGTGAACCAACATATTCTTACCAAAATCAGTAACTGAGTTTGATTTCTCGAACTAGATCATCGGGTTTGCTCCAGCACTCTACCGTCACCATCGATGTCCTTGCACCCCTGCAATCCACCCTTGCTCGCAATGACATTGCTGAAGTTACGCCTATTGCATTGCTCAAGCTCGAACCCACCTACATCTCCGGCACTACTATTGGAGTAGCCAACTTCATCGCTTATTCAATGACCCGAGGACGAGTGAGGTTGATCGGAAGAGACTCTGGCACAAGAGCCCTTCTCAGACTTCCAGCGACATTTGCTCAAAATGCGAGCGTTCAAGATATGATGGTTTGTGGCAGTAAGCTGGCTTGCGTCACCAACGATGGAGGTTTGGTTGTCTGGGATGTTGAAGGTACCATCGAAGATGACAAGCCCGTTCAGTAAGTCAACTGGCTGTCTCTTTGCAAATTCTACGACTAACCGGTTATTACAGATTCACCATTGTGTTGCACGTCCTCCCAACCCCCGATTCGGCTGGATTCAAGGTCGTCAAGTGGCATCCAAAGCAGAACGGATTGCTTGCGGTTGCTTCCGAGAAGGAGATTTATCTCGTTGATGTTAAAGAAGCCCATGAGGCGTTCGGTCAAGAAGCAGTCCGACAGGATGAGCTCAGCAATGTTGCTAAAGTCTTCTCAATTCCATCGGTTAGTAATCCCACAAATTTCTCTATAACCAGCTATTGATAGTTCTCATCTTTCTACAGCCCCTCGTCAGTTTCACCTTTGACGTTCCTCAGATTGCCCTTGCCTCCATCTCCATCGACTCTACTGTGACTCTTTGGTCCATCAAGGATAAGCTTCCTTTCTGGACCGGCCGAGTACCAGGAGAGGGTTACCCATCTTCCATCGATTTCCTTGATGGTGGTTTGGTAGTCGGAAGAAACCAAGGAAATGTCCTCCAACTCTTGCCCATCCTGTCCACTACTGTTCTTTCCACCATCAAGTTCGTCCTGGGAAACAAGGACAAATCTAGAAACGCCAACGGTGCTGGAGCTGGTGGCATGACTCCAGGTGATGTGAACAACGATTCCGTCGAGGATTTGATGTTCGGTCACTTGAGTTATGACCCTACCATGAAGACGTTGTGGGTTGCCAATAGCGCACGCTCATCACTTTTCGCAATCAAGATGGGCATCGACTCTTCGCCTGTTGCCAATGCTGAGGCCTTGGCTGTTCCTGCTGGTCGTCCTTACTTTGAGCAAATCGTCGAGTTCCCTTCGAATATGCCCACAATTAACTTGACTATTGTGGCTGAAGGCGATCCTGCTCATGCAGAGACATGGGGTAGAGATCCCAGCTTGGCAGTTCAAGCCTTCTCCGTCCACGCTGGCGGAGTTGATCAAATCAACATCGAGAAGGAAGCCTTTGAAGCTGCGTTTGCTCGCGCACCAGCCAAGTTGCCCAACGTCACTTTCGAAAACATCCCCATCAAGGAGAGGAAGTCCAGCACCCAGGGTGCACCTATGCCACTTACATCCCAGTCAATGCCTCCCCCCGCTACTTCCAACGCACCTTCATACGCGATGCCTCAGACATCTCATTCACAGGTCCGAGGTGGAGCAGAAGTCTTCCAGCAGCAGCAACAGCAGATGCAAGCTCTGACCCAGCCTAGGAGAGTGTCCCCTGTCTATGGACTTGGTTTGGGAGATGCAACAGGTGCTCCTATTACAGGATTTGAGCCCCAGCTGAGCGGTGTACCACCTCCTCAGGCTCAGCAGCCACTGCTCTCACCTACTGGAGTTGGCAGCAAAGGAAAGGTGAAGGAATTCGGTGCTCCACCAGCAAATGTAGGTTCAGCACGAAGGCAACAGGGTTCACAGAGCGGACTGCCCGCGTTTGGCATTGACCCAACGCAACAACAGCCCTTGCAACAACCAGCTGGATCTACCATTCGAAATAGCGGAAACGGAAGTGCTGCCATGGGTCCAGAAGTGCCGATGGCTAGTCCAGCAGCTCCTACGGTGGACGGAGGTGCAATTGTAGGGGGTCTTACCAAGGAAATTCGTAAAGTTGAAGATAGTCTGCACACCAGAATTGGAAGGTTGATTGTGAAGGAACTTGATAAGCAGCGTGAGTACACTCTATACCAATTTTTCTTATTTGAGCATCTTTAACCCCCCTTGGGGTGACTTCTTATGATCCGGACTCGTGGGGCTGATATACTTTTTTGTCTCTACTTTTAGAGGTCCGACTTGAAGAAGTCCGTCACGCGGACCAAACAGCAGACTTTGAGAGACAAGAGAAGATCTTGAAGCTTATTTCAACTGAGTTGACTAAGAACACCACAAGGGTGGTCGAACAGGCTGTCAAGAGCGTCGTTCAGAACTCCGTGTTGCCCGCACTGGAGACCGTTACGAAGACCGAGGTCAAGGCTGCCTTGAATGGCCAAATTGCCAAGGGACTCTCGGAGTCGATGAAGCAGGTATGTCATTGATCGTCATTGAATTGAATAGCGTTGCTGAGATATCCCATCCAGACGCTCCCGACGGAAGTGGAGAAACTCCTTTTGCGTCCAGATGTCTCCAACCATGTCGCTACTACCTTCTCTCAAGCTATCACCCCATTGGTTCAACGACATGTTACGGACTCGATCACAAAGACTCTCATCCCTGCATACACGTCAGCGTCTAGTGCTATGCACCAAGAGCTCTCCAGGGAAATTCATTCGGAGATTCTGGGTATCAAGAAGGAGATTATCTCATGGCAGAGTGATGCTATCAAGGGTACTGAGGTAGGCTAATCCCTGCTTTCCTCTACGCATTTTATCTGATCGTTATCCTTTTACAGAACATGGTCCGTGAGATGGAAGCTTCTATTCGATCTCTATCGGAACAAGTCAAAATGCTCAGCGTGCAAGTTGCAAATAACAACGCAGCTGCTGCTGCAGCAGCAGCAGCCGCGGCCGCCACGTCTCGTGCACCTGTTCAACCCGAGAGCAGCATCGGTACATCTGACTACCTTCGTCAGTCTTCCTCTCAACAAGCACCAAGCGGCTTCCAAAATGTGCCTCAGTATGTTCAACCAAGCTGGGCACCTCCATCTCAAACGCAGGTCACTCCCGCTCCCGCACCACCTCAACCTCAACCTACACAACAATCCAGCCAGCCCCAACGGGTTGAAGATTGGGACGAAATGTTCTTGACTAATTTGGGATTGCAGGATCCTAAGCAACTCAGAGAGCTGCTTTTCAAGTGCCAGCCGGATGTCATCATGCCCGTGGGCCAGCCCTCTCCATTGTCTCAAGCAGTGGTCTTGACCTTGATCTTGAGGGTATGTTCAGATCTAACCAAACCTGGATCTAGCACTAACTTAACCTTTCCAATTTAGTTGGCGCTATCGTTGACTGAACTCAGTCCAGTGGAAGAAGCTTTCAAGTCATCACTTTGGTGGATGCAGAGAGCTGCTTATACACTTCATCCGAACGACAATGTCATCGGTGAGTCGTTCCGTCAGTTTTCTGAAGCGCTTGGAAACTAACCCGCTCATTTTCAGCTCCCTATGTTCAGCGTGTGCTGACCACTGCCCAGAGCTCCCTCGGTACGACGTACCAGCGTCTCAACATTCTTCCTACTGGCCCATCCTCTATTGAGACCAGCAACATGATCAGTCAGATCCAGCAGACGCTCTCCACATTGATGACTTGATTGTGTCGATATCCACATTCTTCTTTGATTCCCCTTTCATACAAATACCTCCATGCTTAACGTCTCTCATAATCCTGTTATGCATGCCATTCATGGTGCAGGCTACCAATCCAGAAACTGAAAGCTGGATTT
>WSTZ01000009.1:39210-58664 GCA_019632295.1 Tulasnella sp. 418
CTGAGTAGACACAAAATAAACAGCCTCAGGCACCAACTCAACCCAATTCGGAGGGTGACTTGTGGAGATTAGCGCGCAAAACCAGTGGCGAAATTGTGCCATATGAGAGTCGTCCATGTGGATTGTTGTGCTGTGTAGCACTGGAAGATGGAAAGTTATCGGCTATGCCGCAGCTACCGTGACGACGCGCTCACATTGAGCAGATGATAAGATATACGATAGTTCAGTAGTGGTCTTGGACCATTATATGGAGCTCCGATATTGGCTTGAATCAGCTGTCTTCCAGTTACTATGCTGGTTGGACACGTATCTCGAGCTTGGGGGACGAATTTTGTCGATCAGAGTTGCTAGGGAACACCGCAGTCGAACAGGGACGTTCTGTTTGAATTTTCTAACCAACGGAGAGCTATGTCCGCAACCCGGTCCCTTTCATCGCCTCATGTCTGTAAACGGTTGAGACCCCACTATGATCGTTGCAACACTGTGCGGTTCAGAAATCTATCTAGTACCTGCTACGCGGAACGACTGAACACTTTGCTCACTCAGAGGAAGCCTCAGATGTCTTCCCTGTCTACATCGCGGAAAATATTTTGGATATTCCCCGGGATCCCCGCATTCATACTGCTTACAAGGCTGCAGCTGGTCTATGCTCAGTTTGTGAGTATTCCTCCTCAAGATTTACCGTCCTCATAATGAGCTATCTTTTCTTTGTCAGACATCAGCTCAATGCACAAATGAATTTGTTTGGGTAGGCTGCAACTTACTTGTTCTATGCACCAGAGCACTCATACCGCCTAATGCTGACGTATGCAGATGTTCAATGACAAGGTTAATGTCTTGCGTGTGCTCCTTGTTGGTCTCTAACTCACTCGAGCATCTAATACATAGGGTGACTCACCATGTACCGTGGCCGCCTATATACAAAGTCTCTGCTATCAGGATTCTGGTATGAGTGCCCTAGCAATTGATTCCCCTCTACTCGTTAACACTATCACACTCTTCTAGGATGGTTCGTTCCATCATTAACACCAGGCCAGATGTATCTGCCGCCCACGCGAGATCAGGTGCAGCGGTGTACCACCCTGTGGTAAGCTATTCTTCAACCACCAGCTACCTATCCCTATCTGACTAACGCCCGACTTAACACGAAGTAACATAGTCATATATAACCTAATGTCCTCATGCGCGGCCTGCCAAGAACGGGATTGGGCAACTTATTCTGATTGGGCAGAGAATTGCTCATCACAAGACAGGGATAATGCCTCGTATGTATTCTCCTCTGCAAGGACAGTTTTGTATCCAAAGCTAACACGTCTGATAGCCACGTCATTATTACACCTAGCAATACTTCTGTACCTTCGTGGGCTCTCGTAGATACTTCCAAGGGCAAAGGCACTTTCGATTTAGCCGTGGCTTATACTGTCGCAAATCGTATGAGTTTAGCCTATCAATTTGAAGTAATGATCTAGACTGAGGAAATTTTTTTATTTCAGATGGAAGCGGATCAAATCCTTATGCAGGTGGTGGGGGTTTGGCGCCAGCGGCCATTGCGGGCATATCAGTTGGAGTCACCGCTGTGATCGTTATTGCTCTGATGTTGTTGTTTTATCGACGTTCTCCGAGTCTGCCATCACCCGGATCACCGCGGAGTACCTCATCTAAATGGCGGAAACTCCTTCGGCCCCGGCAGTCTTCCAGCCACAGTTATGAACACGTTCAAGGCTTTCAGGGTCCTCCACCATCACCGATCATCAAGGCGAGGAGGACACGAGTGTCAAGTAGCGTTGCGAACTCTGATTTTCTTATAGACAAGGATAGTGCTGAAGGACCACTTACTCCGAGAACCGAGGCCACGGAGAGCATGGGAGGGGTACAGGGGCGACTGCTGGCACTGTTCGGTAATAGAGGACGAACATCCATACAAACGGCCGACCTAGGGGGAGCTCGGGATTTCACATTTGTTTCTTCCGCTTCTCCGACCGATGCGCCCGGCGAGCCGCATCACGAGTTAGAAAGCTTTCTTCCAAGGCCTGAGTCGTCTCAGCCACGATCACGCTCTGGATCTACAACAAGGGGACGACAGACGCTATATCCATCTGATTCGGTATCTGTCGTTGATATACCAGTGACGGTGGTAGATACTGATAATCAGCGTCGTCGATCTATCAGTCCGTTTCTTGGAGAGAAGAGCGCATCTTCGGGGGACCACAAACACTCACCCCAGAGATCTGGGGCTCCTTCGATTTCTACGGGTTCATTTGTCCTTTATCCGCCAGTAGCTCCTGCAACCGCGCCTTATGGGGCAGACTTGGCGGCGATCTACAGGTCATAGGAGGTTTCTGACGGACACACGGACAATAATATCCTATATCTATAGTTCTTTGTTTCTCTTGGTGGTATCGCTATCACGGAATTTTGCACCAATCTGCTTTCGTTTTCTGTATCTTGTTTTCATTGAATGTTTGTGCTCATTTACACGTGTTGTTATGAAATGCAACTGGGTCAACTGTCTCCACAATAGTCAATATTCACAACGATGTCGGATGACTCAAAGATACGTAGTATCGTAGTGCTAATATCTGGCTCAGGTTCGTAAGCTGTAGGATGGAAATCCACTACTGAGTCAACCCAAACTTTTACTCCATTCAGGTACGAACCTTCAAGCCCTCATTGATGCTACATCTTCGGGAGTAATACCAAATGCGAGAATATCATTGGTCATATCGAACCGGAAGGCTGCATACGGTCTTGTCCGTGCTGCCAATGCCTCCATACCTACAGACTATCTAGCACTTCAACCATATTTGAAATCTGGGAAGCCGGGAGAAGTTAGGACACGGGTAGATTACGATGTTGAAGTGGCGAAAAGGGTTCTTCAACTAGGGAGACCAGACTTGGTTGTTCTTGCTGGATGGATGCACGTTTTGAGCGCCGAGTTTCTAGAAGTGCTGAATGGAGAAAGGGACACTCTACTTGACTCTCAAACTTCTCCGCGCTCGGGACGAGTATCTCCACCAATCCCAATCATAAATCTGCATCCTGCTCTGCCTGGGGCTTTCGATGGGGCCAACGCTATCCAGCGAGCATACGAGGCTTTCCAACGTGGAGAAATCAAACAGACCGGACTGATGATTCATAGAGTTGTAAAGGAAGTGGATAGAGGGGAGCCACTGGTTGTGAAGACAGTGGATATTCTACCAGGGGAGACCGAAGAAGAGTTGGAAAACCGTATTCATGTGCAGGAGCACATAGCAATTGTTGAGGGAGTAAATAAAGTGCTCTCCGAGTTGTCATAAGCTTGAATAAATCAAAAATTTCACAAGTATAATAATTAGAAGGCATGTTAAAGCACAAGTCGCCATTGCCTGTTCATATAATTGTGCTCGTACAACCTTGCGAAGAGCTTCATGCCAAGTACCATAAAGGGAATCGGCATGTTCAATTCTCGATGTTCGATTATCTACCTCAGGCACGAGGGACTGTCACGATATTCAAACCTCGACCGTCATCTTTAGCAATGGCACTGGCAGCAAGCAATGACGACCACGGGCTGGTGGCACTATGGCAGCTCGTTGCAGAGCTCTCCGAACAACTCAACACCAACAGGGCTGCCACCGCAGCGCTTCAGCAGCAGGCTGGCCACTTGAAAGTATGTAACGCCCCAGGTTCAGTATCGCAAGAGTTGTAACCAAAGTTGTTGCAGGATCAAGCAGTGCATAATGGGACGGGATTTGCTCTTCGTAGATTCAATACCGATTTATCTAAAGGTGTGTAACTACTTTGATAAATCATTAACACAATGCTAACCTATATCTTTAGAGGTCTTTGAATCTGAACTGGAGCGCATGAATGCTGCGCTTGTCATAGAAAATCAAAACTTGCAGCAAGAGAATAAGCAACTGAATGTACTACTAAAAGAATACGAACAGACTCTGGAAACGGTGATGAGCAAATTCCGTAGTCAAGCGGTCAGTGGCTACTATAGCATGGTGTTTTGGATGTGCTGAATCTTGGTGATCTCCTGCAGCACGCTGCTCAGCAGCATGAACTAACGCTGACACGGCATTACGAGAGTCTCCTTCTGGCAAGGGAATCATCCACACTAAATCAAGAGCTTGCTGCCTCAACCCAGATATCTCAGTCACTTTCACGCCTTTCATATCTGATACGACAGGCATTACGTGCCAATGGCGGTGAAGAGCCAGAACCTGACCCAGCTGAAGTGCTTAGAACCATTGATCCCGAAACGGGAGAGCCAATCCCATCGGAGAATACTTCTTCTAAGGACCTTTCTGACGAGATGGGCGGCGGTTATTCCGCAGATGCTGGCTTAGAGCGAGATGATTGGGCTCTAGAAAGGGAGATTGAAATAACGAGGCTCGAAAAGGAGAATGAAGAGCTGCGCAAACTACTTGGGATAGACGCTACTGGGGCCGCAACAATTGGTGCAACGGAAGAAGAATGGTCAAATCAGGACTTTGTCGAGCGAAGGAGGATGACCGGTTTGGGATTTAGAAGTCCTGGATCCTCCAGTGGGATAGGCCGAAAACCATCTTTATTTGCCGGGCGAGGGGGAGGACACATGGGCCTTGGTGGGGGTATGAATATGCAGCGAGCAGTGAATCTTACGTGGAGAGAGAGAGAAGCTCCTCCGATCCCCTCAGAAGGTGGTATGGGACGATGATCGTTTACAACTTCATTTCAGCCTCGATTTTATTTAGCTACTGTCAAATCATTCTTTTTTATGGCACGCTTCATTCTGGGTATATGTGAACATTGCAGGGGTGATGTTGCAATTCAATCTAAATCCCGACGAGTACACTACATGAGAGTGGAGTATCAAATCGCAGCCACTAGCGGGCGTATGTGAGGAATCGCAGCCAAGTTGGTAGCCTTCTCCACCAAACCCTTCACTCTACGATTCAACTTATCTGCCTCCATTCTTTGCTCCCATAATTGATGAGCAGGCGTCTTCTTATGAGAAATCCATGCCTTTCGGTTGTTGACGGCGGAAAGATCCACAACTCGCATGTTGGCCGAAAATGTAAGAACGTCGTGATACAGGAGTTTGGACTCCGTCGTGAGTGACCGAAGTGTTGGCTTCGGATCCGACGGGGCTGCCTTTACGACAGAAGGATCTTCTTCTGCTTTGGGGGACAACGGAGGAGTTACTGGAGCGATATCATGAAGGTCAGGCAGTGAATAGATCTCTCTTAGTAGATCTTGACCCTTCAGGTAGGAGTTTTCTGAACGGAGGAATCGAACAGCACCCCGCAAAGCTTCAATCTAAACAACAAGTAAGCAGTCATGCAAAATTCAGGACTCGATGTTACCCACCTGCTCCAAGAGAAGCGATGTTTCAATTGTGCTTTCAATGGGCTGTACACCTCCGTCGGCTATGGGAGCTCCAACTACTAAACACCATTCCCTTTGATTCAGCAACTAACCCGCTGTCAACTGCATACCACTTACCGGAGCGATCGGGGGCGGAAGCAGTCTGCTTCAATCGGATATTTTCTTGTTCCAACTTATCGAGATCTGCCTGCAGCTGATCCATCGCTTCTTCGTAAGCCTTTTCTTGCTTGCTCGCTTTTGAAAGCTGATTCTCGAGGTCGGTAATAACGTCCGCCTAAAGTCATATAAGACATGTGCTCCTTTAGATAAACTCCCACTAATCGACTCACCTGTTTTTTAACCGTTTCCATCCTCCGCTCCATTAGCTCAATTTTGACACCACTCTCTTGAATTGTTTGGTCCTATAAAAGACATATTAGTACCTATTCTGTCTGAGGCCCTACGATATAACGTGCCCTTGTCTTGATTCCTTTGACCAACGTCAGAATCTCCTCATTGAGTTTGGCAGCTGTGCGTTCCGCGTCAACATTGACTGATGCTGCTAATTTCACTTCTTCTATCCTTGAGACCCATGGAGGCACTCCAGTGACTACAACGCGGCGTGTGAGTATCCGTAACAGGCTAAATATTTGTTCTCCTACATTTCTCGACATTCTCAGCCTCTTGAGCGAGAGGGAGAATTGCTAAAATATCTTGAAGTGTTGTTGCGATGCCTTCCCCAACAGCGTCCCAATGTGATGTATTCCCAAACAGGCCGCGAGATGTCTCTTGAACTTTGTTGACCACCTCTGGCAAATTGAACGCGTGCTTGTGAGATCGCACTTCAGCTACATATCTCCCAATAGTTTCCGCCAGCTGATGGTGTTATGTTAGACCAGATCTAGCAATTACCACATGGACATACCGGTATCGCAAATTCAACCAGCCTTCCAATAGGACCCGATAGACTCGTTATTTGCTGCAACAGTGAAACCTTCAGGGCTGACCCAGAAGAAACAACCTCGTCCACACGTCTGAAAAGTTTCCTGCGGGGCAAACTCAGAGTATGTCTTGGTATAGGGTGGCATTGGCCTTACTTAGAATGGAACCGCACAGGCTTCATATCTTCCAGCAATTTCTGAATGGGGTCGAACAGAGAGATGTTCAGATCCAAGTCTTCCAGCTCGAGGGTGACCTCTGGTTCAAAGTCGTGAGTAATGGTTTGGAAGCGTGAAAACGAATTTTGTCGCACCATCATCGCTGACTGCAGCCTCTAAAGTAGACTTCACTAGTCCGAGTGCTGCATATACGGTATCAAGATCTAAGTCAGCTGCTAGAGTGAAATCGAGTTCTCTCTCGCCCAAATCGAACTCAGAACTTGTGAAGTATGTATCAGCAAGATGTTCAAACTGGGCTAGAAGTCTGTGGAAAATGAGTAAATATATGTCAATGCTATTCAAGTGAGAACCCATACTTGAGGACATCCGTAACACATTCCATCTCCCTGAACTCCGCACGACGTAAGAGGTCGACGTGCATATCGATACGTTTTTCTAGCGGGGCAAGTTCCGGATAAAGCCTGCCAGCGGAAATGAACGTTTCGCCATCGCAGTTTCTAAGCACAGCGGCGAACCGCTTGCACAAAGCTGATAAATGGGCGATTCGGCCGCGCATCTACATCATATGAGTACGTGATCAAAGAGTCAGAGATGACCAAGTCCACATACATCGCACACCCCCACTAATGCCTCCGATATAGATTCATTTAAGCTCTCGGGCAAGCCATAAGTTGAAGCGACAGCGTTGTTTATGAGATCGGCCTTGAATGCAAGTCTCTGGAAGAACATGTAACAGTTGGTAGCATCATTGTCAGACTCGAGATAGGCTTGAGGCAAGTATGGCTAGGATTTCAAGGATAAGACACGAGTTTCTGAGACAAAAACACACAAAATGCCCACCTGCATTATGGAAAGCATTTCGCGAGCCTGGGTCGCATCAAGCTTCTTGAGCTCTAGGTCTATATTCCTTGCTTGATTTTTCACCGCAGTAGATTGTAGACGCATGTTGAGAGACATGATCGCAGCAGATTGTGATGCTTGCGCCTGAGATTCTGTTTCCCGTGTCTGATGCTGTTGACGGAGTGCATCCAGTTCGCTAGAGGAAAATGTAAGGTTATTTGTGCCAATCTGTAGGCTGAAGAAAAAGATTGTAACCTCTGAAGGCTGGTCACTAGCTCCCTAAACTGCTGGATGGTCCCTTCATAATCCTGGATACCTTCTTGAAGAATCTCGATTTTTCGATTTAATTCGGACACTTCGTGCTCCTTTTCACTTAGATCTTCTTGCAATGCCCTTTCCGTTTCCATGTGCGTTTCTTCTAGCTCATCATTGAGCTCGCGCAACGCTTCAAGGTCTTCGATAGTAATCCGCATCTCTTCGATTTTCTGATGAACAGTTTGGGTCAGCGGGCTTCAGGAGAAACAGTGATGTGGCCTTACTTCTCCCATCAACAGATTGCGCTCCGTTAACTGCATAAGCATCTCTTCCGCCCCAAGAGCATCGTCAAGTTGTTGCTTGAGATCTTCGACTTGAAGATCTGCTTGTTCAAGTCTCGCAAGAGTTTGCGAATACTGCACTGTACTTGCTATGAATTGAACTCATGAAAGTCAGCATAGAGTGAGCGGACGTACCGTGCATGTCATCGAGTCCAGCGAGCTCCTTCTCCAAATCAGCTATCTTCTTTTTATGCTCAGTCTCTGTCTCGTGAGTTATATCTCGGAGTCTGGGGAGAGTAAGAACCAACTATTGGTGAAGTAGTACATGAGACATACCGGACCAGTGCTTCTTTCAGCCTTTCATTGTGCTTTTCCAGTTGACGGAAGTCGATCTCTGTTCTTCCTGGCCTCTCAGTACCGTCGCCAGTACCAGTAGCTCCACCAGTCCGATACATCTCCAATTCTACCTCCATCTCTACCTTGGCCTCCTTCTCAGCTTCCAGCTCAGCTTCCGCGACTTCGGCCCGCTCCTCAGCGACTTCTTTATCTAACATGGACATCTCTAGTTGATCTGCCTGCTCCTCGATCTTGACCTCCAGCGTGGAGATTTGAGCTTTCTGCTCTGCGATTTCCTGCTTATATTTCGAGTTCTCATTTGTAAGACTCTGAAGCTTCGCTGAATGGCACACCGAAGTTAGTGATGTTCCACACAAACGTGTTGCAGACGAACCTTGCAGCTTCGGTCGTATTGCCACAAACTTGTCAACATCTTCCAGTCGAGCTTCCAGCTTGCGTATTTCTATGGCATCCTCAGCTCGCTTGTTCTCAAGGACACGTAGTTTCACGCGTAATTCATGAGAGTCATCGATTATAGGTCTCTAACCAGGCCGATATCAATAAGACGGTTATTATAGAGGATGATGCCCTTACCGATGGAGACGCCTGGGGGAGAGAAGGTGCCAAGTCCTCAGCGGGAGGTGTGGTGACCTCATTGTCCGGAACCCGGGTATCTAAAGCTTCAACAGGAGCTTCGTTCGCTTGGTGCAGCTGACTGTATCTCGCCAAAGGAGAAGCAATATCGGTCTCTGGAGTCGAAGGTACATGTGGAGCTATGCGAGGAGCTGTAGATAGATTCGTAGAGATCTGAGACTGGAATGAGAAGGATCTAGTAAGGGCAGAAGGTGTAGAAGGGGCGCGCGGTGTAGAGCCGCTTTGGGGGAGATTCGGAGCCACCCGTTTTAGAGGAGTTGGCGCTGCTAGACGGGTTGGCTGCAGCCGTGAAGGAGTCGGAGCAGTCTTGATAGGACTGGCTGCACGAGAAGAAGTAGTAGCAGAACGCGTAGGTACTGGCCGAGATGGACCAGGGGTGCTAGGCATTGCAGCGGAAGTGCCCGACACGCTGGAATTTGATCGATGCGTCCGTCGAGCCGGAATAGTAGCAGGGGGAGGCTTAAGTAACTGATTAACTATGAACCCTCAATGAGAAGAGCTGTATATACTTACCATGGAAGTCGAGGCCGATGGAGGACTGCCTACTGGTATCTCGATGCTCTCAATCTGAGTTGCTCTCACAAACATCCCATATTTCAGCTTGCATGTGAAGTACTGTACTCCATCTACTGATCCGTCATTTTTGCCGTTCGGTTCATCCAGCTCTATGCCTACCCATTTGCCAGGGCGGAATTGCGTTGTGCCGTAAAAGCGGACCACGCCTTTATTCCCTCCAACAACAACATTCGCACCGATAGGAATATCTGCGGGTGCTGAAGGCGGCATCAGCCCGATCACTGCTTATAGGAGTTAATAACAGAGGCAATGTTTGCTAGTGAAGGTCGAGTAGATGATGATCACATTCTAATTCTATCCAACGAAGCCCAACACATCGTTCCCACGTTCAGGGATCAAAGTAGATCCTCTAAGTTGGTACCAAAACCGAATGTTCAAGGATTCATTGCAGATCGTCTCGCTTATGCTAATAATGGGTATAAAACCTAATGCCCTTTCATGAGTGGATCTTTCTTCCCAGAAGTCTTCGATACAATCACTCGTCCCCTGATTGATACCTCGAGATAATAAGAGGCAATTGATTCCTCTTTTCTTCTTGTCCGACAACATATGGTCTCGAGACGATTCTAGTGGTAGAGTGCGGCATAAGGTCACCCTTCTAAAGCCAAGGAGTAATGTGCTCACACAGTTTTCTTTCTGATTTGCAAGGCAGGATCGATCTTAAACTCGAAGTTGCGGATCATTGTAAACATGAATACTTTCATCCTTTTAAGGTATAGAAATCTATTAGTATGACAATATCATCGTAAGAACAAACTTGTCGACATACTCCAAGATAGCCATTCTCCATCCGATGCAGGCTCGTGGACCAGACAAGAACGTGATCATGTTTGAGTACACTGAGGGAATAGCTGAAATAGCCCCAGGTGGCGCGTCCCAGCGCTCAGGTCTACAAGAGTACACGAATGACTGAGATTCAGAATAATAGAGGATAGGAAAACGCCACTAACTTGAAATCTTTAGCGTCTGGGCCCCATAACTTTGGGGACGCATTCAAGGAAAGTATTGGAATGAAGATTACGTCACCTTCTTGCACTCTGAGGACGAAACGCTCAATACGTCTCAGTTCATATGCTTATGAGTCCTAAACTCACCGGATTTCGTGACATTTCTGACCATTCTTATCAATAAATGGCTCGGAAACTGGTAGGACGTCCTCCTGAGTGGCCACACGATTGGTAATAGTGGCTGGGGAATGAAGCCGCAGTGTCTCACGTAACACCTTATCCAGATATGGAAGTGAGTTGAGTTCTTCGATGGAAGGAGTCGTTGTCGACACTGCGAGAACTTCTTGTCGTAGCTTGCTTTGGATCTCAGGATGGGTACTCATTGCGTGCAGAAATCCGGTCAGAGCAGTTGATGTGGTTTCGTGACCAGCAAGAACGAAAGTGGTGATTTCTGTGGTGCGTCAGAGTGGCGATAGCGATCATAATTCTGAGAGATACTGACGGGCAAGTACTTCCTCTTGAGACAGATCATGGGAGGCAATGTTGGACTTGACCAACATGCTAAGCATATCTCGAACGAGGTCATCTTTGGTACCTTCAGAGGACTTGAGGATTTCTTCCTTTTTTTCTGAGACTAAGTCATTTCCAATACGGTGGATTATGTCCCGATTGAGCTTTATTGATCGATTACGGCGAGTAGGCTGATAGACCAGGCCCTGGTCAGCTCTATGTTGTAAGATATCATGTCGTTTCATACTTACGAAGTTCCGCATGATCGGGAAGAAGCGCTGGAGAATCCCAAATATTGTAAACGATGTCAAACTCCTGAACATCTCAGCAATCGCAGCTGCGAGTTCGTTCGACTCATCAACAAGGGCATTAAAATGGTATCCAAAACCTGTGTCGCAATGTGTTACGAGAGCGAGTTTCTAAATTATGCGGAGTACTTGCCGGCTTCGCCAATGACATCGAGAGTAGCTCGTCCCATCCAATTTAAGACATCGACGGTACTTTCTTGCCCGCCATTTTCGGATATTATTTCCGTCCATCTGGTTACCATCTATTGGTGTTTCAAGTTAATTGATGGAGAGCTGTGTGATTAATTCACGAACTAGTTTAGACTTTTCGAAGAAGATGGGCACAAATTCTCGAATCCGAGCTGGACTAAACGCTGGATTCTGAAATCCGAAGATAAGATGCCGGTCATGCAAGAATTATTCGCAATTTACTTACCAAGACCTTCCTCTAACATAGTGATAGGAAATTAATCAATGAGTCGTTCAACGGGGTGCAGCTTCGTTACCTGTCGTTTATGGGCATCACCCTCCACCACTAAAAGTCCGTTCCCCGTTATTTGTTCCAATGCTATAATGCTGTCCTCCGGCTTGGGATATAAACTAGCTTTAGACAATACATATCCGATGGTCTTTGGATCAAGTGTCCACAGTTTCTTCTGAGTAAAGATTAATCCGTCGACGGCGATGTTGTCACCATATGTTTCTGCCCATTCTTCCGCAATCCTTTGATTATTCGTAGTATCTATCACCTTTGGTAGGTGTCCCCAGAACCAATGTGGATTGGGAGGGGTAGGAAGGTCAGCTAGTTGGCTCTTCTTTTTGGGCCACGTGTAGCGATAAATCATGCCAGATGCCAAAACGACGGAGATCGCTGCCACATAGGTTGGGTTCAAGTTCGATTTAGAGATTAGGGATGTTGACATGACGAGGGGTGCTGAATAGAAGTTGTGGAATGTAGTAGCAGCGTAGCTGAAATGTATAACCTAGTTAATATAAAGGCAGCTGCGGTCCTGGAGCCGCGGAAAAACTCACAATGTACATGGGGCCCGTGGTTGGATGTGAGTGAGAGTGACTCTTTTCGGGCGCTATAATGGGCGATTCTTGCGGTTTAGCATTCCAAAGGTGTGGAGAGCAAAAGTCAGGGGTGACGTCGGAGCTAACAGAAGGCTAAGATATATGTAGCTGCTAAAGCTATTCCACATTGAGTCCCCTAAGTGGGTACAGGGTAGAAATGGCAGTTCATGATCGGAAGTAACTGCGATCTCTTTTGCCTTCTTCATGGGTTCGGCGAACTAGTTGGTGCTCCGCCTTTTCGGCATTTACATAATTCTTTAATTTCGCTGGGTATTATCAGTCTGTGTATTGCATGTCGTCCATTGGTTTGCATACAGTCAACGAGTCAAGGACTAGACCACGTTCTCCTAAGCTTCCGGATGCATCCATGTGCGGGGCGCTTACAAGTGAAAGATTTGCACACTCCTTCTAATAGAACATGATATCATTGCAACTGTTTGAACCTAATCGAAGTATGTGCCTGAGTGGGCCAACATATTATTCATCTTCTGCGGAATCCGCCAGTTTGGAAATGTGGTATTAGCCGAATCCTGAGATGATTGAAGATTACTAATTGGATTCGTTTGAGAAGGCAAGGCTTCCCACACCATCATCGCTAATCCTGATATCGAGTTTCTCGTATTCCTAGTAAGAACGTAGTTGGTGAAAGATGACGTTTACAAATCTGTACAGGGTATCGCAAGTTACATTTTATACATTACGGGTCGTGTTTGTGCATCGAAACAATCAGAGGTAGTTGATTACCCTCTTTTTCTCGCCCAACTACAGAAGGCCGCGAGACAATCCTGTATGATAAAAAGTAAGTCTGACATTTTATCCAGCTTAGAACCTGGGAACACGGGAGACTCACACTGTGTCCAGCGTGATTTTCAAGGAAGGATCGATCTTGAACTCGAAATTGCGGATCATTGCGAACATAAAGACTTTCATCCTGTGAACCATCAATAATGAGAGATGTTTAGTTGCACAATGAACAGAGCGCTTACTCCATCACAGCCATTCGCCATCCAATACATGCTCGTGGACCAGCTAGGAATGAACTTAAATTCGAGAAGACCGAAGGAATAGCTGAAATGGCGTCAGGGGGCGATTCCCAACGTTCTGGACTAATGAGAGGTTAAACTAGTGCGAGCTTTATGGAATTGAAGAGTACTAACATGAAATCTTTGGAGTCCGGACCCCAGAGCCTGGGGGATTTATTTACCGCGAACAATGGAAGAAAGGTAATATCTCCTTTCTGTACTCTGAGTGGAAATGGTCAGAATAACAGTATATTGGGTTTTGGAGCGGAGTCATACCGGATCTCATAACACGTCTTCCCATTCTTGTCGACGTATGGCTCGGAAACGGGAAGAACGTCGTCTTGTGTTGCTACACGGCTAGTAATGGTCACGGGAGAGTAAAGTCGTAATGTCTCTCGCAAGACTTTATCCAGATAGGGAAGAGCGTTGAGGTCTTCTATGGAGGGATTGTCTGTGCCGACTAAAAGAACTTCTTGGCGCAGTTTGTTCTGAATATCGAGGTGGGTGCTCATTAAATAGAGAAATCCGGCGAGAGCGGTAGAGGTAGTTTCATGACCAGCAAGAACAAAGGTTGTGATTTCTAGGTGAGCAATTGATCGTGAGTAACCATCGTGTCTTGGTCAAGACTCATACTGACGTGCGAGGACTTCTTCTTGCGAAAGGGCATCGGTGGCTAGATTTGATTTCACCAATACGCTGAGCAGGTCTCGCCCAAGGACATCCTCCTTTTCATGTTCTGATGATTGAAGGACTTCCGCCTTTTTATCTGAAATCAGGCTGTTACCGATACGATGGATAATTTTTCGATTGTTTTTAGCAGCTTGATTCCGGCGGGTAGGCTTTAGGTCAATGGTGTGTTAGCTTATTATAAACCAGTCTTCGCATCATGCTTACAATCAGTCTTGCAGGAGGGAAGAAATACTGCAAGTAGGCAAAAAAGTTGAGTGCTGTCATATTTTTGAACAAGTTAGCGACTGCTGTCGCAAGCTCGTTGGATTCTTCTGTAAGAGCATTGAAATGATACCCGAATCCTGTAATATAAATATGAGAAAGCGAGTGTCGGAATATGCTGCATTCCCACTTACCAGCCTCCCCGATAACATCGAGCATAGCACGACCAGTCCAATGTAATACGTCGACTGTGGTGTCCTTTCCTTCATTCTTTGCTATGATACCCGACCAAGCGCTTATCAACTGCTGGGTGTCAGTTTTCTGAGCAGTTATAGAGGAAGCTCTTCGACTGACTAGCTTAGCTTTCTCAGCGAAGATAGGTGCGAACTCTCGTGTTTGCGCCGGACTGAAGGCAGGATTCTGTGATTGGACGTCAGCCGTCAGTACCACTTAACTAGCTCAATATTTACGTGCCAGAATTTTTCTCTATATCGATCAAAGAAGGTCAGTCAATGATCATTTGGATGAAAAGCAACTCATTTACATGTCTCTTGTGGTCTTCTCCCTCTACAACTAAGACACCGTCCCCTGTGAGTTGTGCCAATGTCACCCTGCTATTATCTGGCTTGGGGAACACCGTCGCTCGAGATAGGATATAACCCATTGTCTTTGGATCAATGGTCCAGAGTCTCTTAATTCCGAGGAGACCACTAACGGCGACATTTTCTCCATAATTTTCTGTCCATTCTTCTACGATACTTTGATCGTTCACAGCCTCGAGCACTCTTGGAAGATGCCCCCATACCCAATGCGCGTTCGGGGGTCCCCGAAGATTGGCTACATCGCTTTTTTTTGGGCGCCATAAATATCGATAGATGAGGCCCGATGCGAGTATTACGGAGATGGTGGCAACTTGGGTAGTAGACACCTTGAAGTCAGGGACCAGCCCGGAGATTGACATAATGTATGAGAGACTGCGTTTGGTTAAGATACCAGGTTATTGATGACCACCACGTTTGGAGGGAAAATGATATGGGGGAGAGCAGCTTTGCGGATGGCCGTTGCCAATTGCTACGGACGGCGTTGCACCGGGATGACCGAATGAGCTGACGTAAATGTCGGAAGTGTATGATTTTCAAAATTCAAACTCCGATTCAAAGCCTAATAGGTTTGTTTTGCTGTCACTTTCCGTTTCGACTGGAGATCTTCCCTGTGAGATCACCGCCCGTGTCTCCCCAGCACTCCGCGACTTACCGCAAAATTAAACTTGACCCTTTAATTATGGGACGCTGGACTCCTCAACATCATGAAACTGTATTAGCCGATAAGCTCTACAAGGCTATTCTACCAGCGCTACGTAAGCATGGCCTCAAGTTCGAAGACTTTGTCGAGGTTCGATATCCTTTGTCCCACTCATTGATGTTTCGTCTGTGATTCACCTCTTTGTTTGATAATAGCAATTCGACGCTGATGATGATGTGCTGAGAAGGATTCTAGAGACTCTTGTCAAAGTGAGCAACCTTGGAATATCGTTATTGATATCGTGAGCTTACGAAGGTGTTGGTATATTGTGGTCATTCAGGATGTGGTGTCTCGCAAGACATTACCCATAACACCCACCTCCCCTCAAACACGACAACGGATGAACAATGCCATTCTCCACCTCAGTCGTTCAGATCCGTACCCAAGATCTCATCATCGATCTCATCAAACACTCTCCCAATATCAGGCCCTTAGGGCAAGACGGCGCCAAGAGCTGTTCTTCTCCGCTCAGGACGAGCGCCCGGGTCCCGCTTCGACAACCACTTGGGATATCTTCGAAGCGCCCATGGAACTCGAAGAGGAATCCAACCGGAACTCCTCATCAGCTCTCTACGAGGCACTCAATGATCCAGGTTTACCCTCCATAACTCTTCCATCCCGATTAGATGAATCTGGAGAAGATGAGGACACTCCCATATGGGATTGGAGTATCATTGACCCTCCATTTCCAAGTGGTGTCAGTCCCGAGGAATTCCAACAATCACCACCATCACAGCTAATCGCGCGATCACCTTCTCTCGCCACTACCCGCAATCTCAGTACCCGCAGCACATCATCTCTCTCCCGTCGCGCTTCTCTTCGCCGCTCATTGATGCGTGCTCGTACAATGGATCCAAGTGACAGACGATCATCATCCTCAAGTGACACAGTGACTGGAGTGAGAGATTCTCGTCCAGAGCCTGTGTTGAACCTCTTTCGACCTTCCGAGGGTGACGAACCACAAAACAACGCACAGGACTCGGCTTCATCTAATGTCATGTCTTCAGGTTCCATTCTCAGGCGTCTGAGACATCTCGATCCTCCTAGGGCAGACGTACTGGACGACGTTGCGTCCTCAGCGTCTACCGTACGGGGTGAATCCCACGACACAACAAACAGATCGAGACGTGGATCCGAACCTTCACGATCCGTCTCTCCGGTGATTCGGTCTATTCTCGATGATTATATTCCACCATATTCGTATTATCGTCGTCGGTATTCACCGCAACACCTAGCTCCTCCATTGACATCTTCAGATCGATTGATGCCCCCACGCCCATGGTCAGTCTTCCATCCTGGTGGATCTGGTCTACCTTTCCGGTCACCCTCTCCCATTCCCTTCACCATTGATCCAAGTCACCCAGAATACCTCGTTCGATCGCCTTCACCTTCGTGATCAACCAAAAATGGGACCAATTCGAGTGCGCTGTACCACTAAGCCATCCTGGAACAAGTCGTATATTGTTCTTTCGCTTTCATGTACTATTGAATTTTTATTGCTGTCTGTTTTGCATTCTTTGGACATGGCTCTGGAGTCTGAGCATGGTATTATCATCGCTCAATGTGTTACACTCTACTAGTATTCTATGAAATGACATTCATCCTGCCTGAGGAGCTCAAGAGTGATCAACAGTCAGCCAAGTGTTACCGTCTAAGTTGGGCGAGGCGTGGGAGATGTTAGTTTGTCCTCGGTCGAAATTGCAACAACCTGATACGTTACTTTCCTAAAATCCCCAACAAGTGAGTTATACCTCTCTAATTGCTCTCCAATTGGGCTATGGCTAACCTTGTATCCGATCAGTGTCTTTTCCCTACCGACAGTATGTTGTTTTCGAATGAAATCGGAAGGGTACAGAATTCTGAATGGAAATTGATGTTCACAGGGACTTACCACCTCCAGGAGGTTTCGAGGCAATAAAATATAAACGAAGTTTACCATTTAGAGGTCCTGGCGGATGGGCGATTCTGGGAGGTGTGACACTTTTCTGCGGAATAGGATTCTATCGCCTTGGGCAGGGAAATCTCGAGCGACGGTGAGTATACGACTACCATCACCTTTTTCACCCTTCGTCGTCTTCACCTATCATTTGAACTGGGATTCCTGGTTACCTTGCTTGAAATGTGTACTGACGGTATGCCACTTCTAGTGAGTTGAAGCGGGAAAAGGCGTGGTCGAGGCTTCATCTAGTCCCAATGCTGCTCGCTGAAGGAGACCGCGATGCATACAGGCGAGAACAGGCAGCACTTGCAAGAGAGAAGGAGATAATGAAGGATGTCAAAGGCTGGGAGGTATGTTGTACTCAAGGTCGTCATAATCTGATCACAGCAATTTGCTCATCGGTTATTTTCATACACACAGCCTGGGAAGAGTGTTTATAACAATCAAAAGATTGTACCTCGGGATACTATCTACGTACTTTAGCAAAATATGCGTTTCATTCCCATTGTAATTATCGCTCTTCGTCACAAATTCATCTCTTAGAGCTATCCTTCGTTTGTTACTGGGGTACCTGGATCGTGTTCTCCGACGCCATGCACATATCATATATCTGCTAATCTGAACAAATATTGACATGTCCTACGAAATTTTGAAATATTCTGTAGAACGCGGTGGAAAGAACTAAACACGGCGAAGAAGACGTACGTGATGTGCACGAGGAGGACCCTATATCCAAAAGGAAAAAGAGTTTTTTGGCACATCTCCAGTATATCCCTCCCATCAGCTCGTACTATCCTTATTCTGAGGCAATTGGCGCCTACCTCAAGATCTGAAACGCGTACTATACTACAGCGAGTCACAATCAAAGATGATGCGCGGGGGCATGGGTTTAGGAGTTGTTGCGCGAAATGTGCGACGAGTTGATTCCTCTGCTGTTTTGCCCTCAAGTTCCAGTTTCGTCCGCTTGACCGCCGATTGCCTTCATAACACCAACGGTCAGAGTATCTCTACAAGATCTGCGAAGGCTATGATCGCCTATTCCACTGTAGCACAACCTTCACAAGATCCTTCTTCAGGGAGATTGTTCAGTACTTCTGCCCCTACAGAGGCATCGATATCGAGGTTTCATTCCCCATCAACACCTGCTCCTTCGTCCTCCTTGGTCGAATCTCAACGCTCCACGACCGCAGAGCTCATGAATGAGTTCATTAACGTCACAGAGCTGGATGAAGCCAAGCAATCACCAAGTCCTTCAAATTACAATGTCCAGTCTGGATCTGTGGCATCCATAGATTCCTCCATCGCACCAGTAGGCCCGTTCTCTGGAGTCAAGGGAGAACCTTTCTTCGCAAATCAAGCATACCTCGATTGGCCTTTTCCATCACAGGAGCATGGAAATGCCTCGCTTAGGATGGCTGGCTTCATGGAAGGATATGATGCAGAGCATCATCATTCAACCTCAGGCTACGCCACGTCCCACCACAACGCCTTTGTGTTGGATCATCCAAGGATACCCCAACGAAGCAATGATTGCGCTAGCGAACCTCGCGGATCAGCAATGCAAGGATCGCAGAGTACCCTTCACGTAGCCAACTCTCTTTCTTCTCGAACGGCATATTCAAATCCCAACGTCCGTGCCCCTGATGTTGGCCGTCGGCTTTTTGACCTCTCCTCCAGATTCCCATCAACACCCGCACAACCGGACTCTCGCCGTCAATACTCCTACAGCTACTCACCATCCAGCAGTCCCATCACCTCCCCTATCACTGCTTTTTCTCACCGACCAAACTGGTTCGATGGTCGCTCCGTCTCATCGCTGAGCCGTGGTGTACGGCCAACAATCAATACCTACAACTTACCGTCGCATTATGGACTTCCTTCTGCAGCTCACTACATGTCCAGCAGTGCCACTACGGGCCAAGATGGTGATCCATCTCCTTCCTCGGCTGGAGTGGGTGATGAAACTATCGACAACACGACAGCTCCGGAAAAGAAACGGAAGCGGAGCTCGGAGAAGGATGAAGCAAAACCCAAAGGTTCCTCTAAGGGTCAGAAGGATCAGGCGAAAGATAAGAATGCAGGTAAGCA
>WSTZ01000009.1:58955-72404 GCA_019632295.1 Tulasnella sp. 418
ATCTACAAGAAACGGGCGAAAAAGGAGAAGGATCTGCATGACAAGGCATATGCCGCCTGGCAAAAGACGTTGACCCCTGATGATATTCGCAATGAAAATGCATTCCGCACTGCCCAGAGACGTGCTGGCAAGTCCAAAAAGCTGAACATCAAGGACCCAAATGCACCCAAGAAACCCCTCAGCCCATATTTCATGTACTTGGCCTCTATCAGGACAGATTCTGACCTCTCAAAGGAGATTTTTGGTTCAGAGACCGAGACCACGAAGCAAAGTCAGTTGGCTGCTGCTCGATGGAATACACTAAGTGAAGAGGAGAAGAAGGTGAGTGAATTTAGAGCATCATGATCCGGATCAATGTTTAACACATGAAAAATTTTACTAGCCTTTCCTCGAGCGCGCAGAAAGGGAAAAGTCAGAATACATGACCAAGTACAAAGAATATGAGGACCAGTTTACAGCATCGATCAGCAACAAAGCGCCTGCAGCAGATATCAAGCTTGGAAGCGAACCGGGTTTGGGCATGGGTGCAGTAGAGGATGAGAAGAATTAGGATTACCATGGCATGGGACTTTCGTGATAAACAATATCACACTGGAACTAGGAATCCCTTCTTCGTATTGGTTGATTATCTGTCGTTTTCTATCTGTTACTTCGTTGATCATTTTATCTAATACGCTTCGTGCATTGATTATCCTTCTATTGTTAATATCTTTCAATCAGATGACTTTAGTCGCAGAATCATCTTCTGGTGTGGAGCGCCGTCCTCATCAAATTCGTCTCCCTCTTCAACATAACCCAACCTAACAATGCGAGAGTAAGTAATCAACACCTGACGCATGTGGTGCGGTTCCACCCACCTTCCATAAAACGGTTTCACATACAGCTGTGAATGAAGCACGAGCTGGATCTCAGAGGGTTTGCCATCGCCCGGCTCTTTGGAGAGTTGGGATGAGAAATGATCAGTGCATTTTTGCATCAGATCTCTGTTAAACCTCTTCAGTATCATGCTCATGATTAATAGCGAGAACCACAAAGCACATACTCTACAGTTGGTGTGTGAGTCATCGGCATGAAAGAAGGACTAAGGACTTACTTCCAAACCCATATTTTCGATACTCAGGAAGAATACAGAGGCGTCCTATCTTGTAGTTCTTCATTACTATCCGCACGGTTCCTATAGGTTCGAGGGAAGGTAGGAGACGTAAAAGAAAGTGTGCGGATAAGCCAGGTTCGTCATATCTATCAAAGTGGGCATCATTGGTTAGAGAGAAATAGTAATTATAAGTCTGTACTTACTGATCTATCTCAGTCTCCAAGGGAAATTTCTGTTCATCAACAAAGACTGCCTCATTGAAGAGGTGTCCAGAAGATTCCAGCGGTCCAGATTAGCATATGCCTCGCTTGTTTAGTAATTCACGATTCACCTTTGATTCTTACATTCCTACATTGCTGCTCTAAAGGTGAGCCGCTCTCCACGTAAATAATTTCGTGTTCCGGCTTCGTCGACATATTCAAAGTTTAGTAGGACTATTGCCTTATTTAAAAAATTAAAAAATCACACCCCTGTAACAAACAAGTTAGGTCGACAAGCAACGCATGTTCATTCCCCGTTACTTTTTGAGCTTCACTCCAATAACCTACACAGGATAATCCAAGTGGGTAAAAGAACATTTTTTTTTTGTGAAATCATACTCACAAAACTCCCCTTCGATAGACTCTATGGTATATCCTCGAGCCATTAACCAGTTTCATGAAGCACCGATTTCCTCTTTCTTGCATACAAACAAATGTCGCAGATCGCTACGACATCAGGGTTATGTTCTTCGATCCCTGCTGTCACAGTGTCGCCAACTATGGCAGACTCCGGTGTCATTGGAAGCTGTAGGCATAACTCAATCCTTACTGCGTTCCGACTTCCCCGTATTCCCTGGTATGCATAAGTTTTGAAACGCATTGAAGTCTGTGATCGAGCATTACTCTTGCAGATCATCCATCCCATATTGGGACATGCATGGGATATTCACGTTCACTATCTTCCGGCTCTTCGCTTCGCACAAATACAGCAGATATGAATCGTTCACCAGGGAGTGCATCGATTCAACTTCGGGAGGCGTTGAAAGATCCTGCGGCCAATCAGGATGTAGTTTGCCAGACCTTCGATGCTGATCGATACAATGCTGACTCAGAGACACTGGTACTACTAGCGGATGCATTTGGAAGATATGGGGAGCGAGGTCTAGAGGAAGGAGTAGATCCTGCAGAAATGGGTCGCAGGCTTGGTGTAGTGTTGAAAGCACTTGGTAGTCAGGGATGGATGGAGAAGGAGCCGCATCGTTTCTTATGTTGGAGCGTTCAAGAACAAGTGTTTCGCGGAGACCTGCGTGGAATCGATCGGCTAGGACGGTCTGTCGACTACAAGGTTGGTTCGCACAGACATTATTACAGTCGAGTGCGCATGACCACTGGAAGGCTCACTATCGCCACACTCCACCGCTTCCTCCTTTTGTGGCGCTTCCGTCAAGGCGACATCTCAATCGCTTTCGATCTTGTGCTCAGGCACTGGGCCCTCCTCCGGCCATATCTCCGCCACAAATCCATTGATGCGGATCCAAGCATGGCACGACACGGAAAAGCGATATTGCACATTCTAATGGATGCATGTATCTCAGCTCCCGTAGCTGGTAATTCTCTTCTCAACAGCACCCATTATTCTCCACGAAACTCATCTCGCTTGGCATCCCTCTACCTCTTCTCCATCGCCAAGGCAGGACTCTCACGAGAAAGCGAGGAATACTTTCGCGCGATGAGGCTTAACAAGATGAAGGTTGATCCACCAAGTTGGGCAGCTACCCTCAATGCCCTTGTTGACAATGGCCAGGTCATCGTGGCACATCAACTTCTTCACGACTTCCTCCCATCAAAAGGAATTCAGGCCATATCCAGTCCCTTCATTCATGATGCTGCGCTGAAGATCTACGCTAAACAGGGTGACATCGCCCTTGCGCAAGAAGCCTTCGACTTGATATCTCGAACCAACCAGATCAGGCCTCACCACGTAACACAGCTTCTGCAAGCTAGAGCTGCTACAGGAGATGCGGATGGAGCAGTCAGCGTGTTCGAGAGGTTTTTCGTACCCACAAACGCAGGTGACTCAGTCATGCGTCCAGATGTCACACACTTTACCGCCATCATGAATGCATACTTGAAGAAGGGAGACGGTGATGGGTTCAGACGTTGGCACGCACGTGCATCGGAGACTGGATTGGCATTCGACACGGGGTTGTACAATGTCATTCTCGATTTCCACGTGACCAACTCGGACATCATTTCTGTTCATAATACACTGGATCAGATGCAGGCCTCGGGATCGATAAGGGACGTGGTTACCTACACAATCTTAATTAGGCTTTTCGCTAGGAGGAAGGACCTCAAATCGGGAGAAGCACTTGCGAAGCAAGCTTTGCGTGAGGGCATTGAGCCGGATCCGCTGTTTGTAGCAAGTCTTTTGGACCTGCATCTCGAATGTTCGTCCTGGGCGGGGGTAATCCATATTGTGGATTATTTGCAATCCCATCATTACTCGTATCTACTACGTTCCACGCATGTGCTGAACCAACTCCTAAAGGCCTACGTGCAGACTGGAGTACCATTCCGCACTGTTCATGCAATGTTCAAAAAATCGAAGGATCTCGGCATATCGACGGACGAAACCTCCTATTGTCATCTGATCCAGTCAGCTTGCAATGGTGGACAGCTGACTACGGCTATGGAACTACTCAATGAGCTGGAGTGTAGCACCACCTCCACAAGTAACGAACTGATCTCCGCCCGACCATTGACTATCATCATGGGGGGTTATCTACGATTGGATCAAAGATCAAAAGCGAAGGCTATCTTCGAGGAGATTGTGCGTCGAGGATTGAGGCCTTTGGCCCCAGCATGTGTTCACATCATGAAAGCGTATGGCAGCATCAACACTCGAGAAAGTCTTCAAGTTGCCGAAGGCTTCCTGAACCGAGTGGTAGAGATGATAAAGGATGATCCAATCAAATCCGATCATTACGAGCAATGCATCATCGAGATGATTGTGCCAATGCTGAAAGCCCATGCACAGAGGGGTAGCCCTGAAATGGTGGAACACTACCGGAGGATACTTCAGACTCTTGGGCTGGACTCCCATATCCGAGTCTTGACTCAACTTCTGGACGCACACAGGCTTAGCGGAGACATTGGTCGGGTACAGCAAGTTTGGACTCAGATACTCGGCATCTTGGATGAAGGGGAGAGTGCACGCGTTATCCAGTCTATCACTCAGACAGATGCGGTACCTAAGCTCTCCCATTCATGGTTGCTAAATTCCGCTCTATCCATCTATATCGACGCCTTATCAGCAGCTGGTCGTTATGACGAAATAATAGATACATGGGCCTTACTTGAGAAGAAGGGCTTTGTCTTCGATCATCATAACTGGAATTATCTCTCCGTCGCGATGGTCCGCGCAGGACTACCCGAAAGAGCATTCCACGTCATTGAAAATGTAATCCTTCCTCGTCAACAGGTGCAGGACCAAAAGCCTCATTGTCGAAATCCCCATCCTCACTCGCTATTTATATCGGACCCAGAGGATTCCAGTCGGCCAGAACCGTCCGCTTTGCGGGCCACTCAATCGCCATTCCAAGAACGATCGAACATCATGAACGAGCCCGTCCTTCCCATTGAGCTTGTCCAAGCCAACTTTAATAAAGTATGGAAGGTACACTCCGCCACGTTGAATGCTCTTCACAACGTCATATTAAGACTTTCACGTGGATATCTAATTTCAGCAGTAGTTCCAGGCCAGGAGTTTCAGGATGCACCACATGATCCAATTGGGGCGTCAGCTATTCTCCGCCATATCGAGGAGAAGTTCCCAGGAACAATGCAGGCAATACGTCAAGTCTCAAAACAAGGCCCCAAAAGCAGCAAACCAAAACACAGGCGGCAGCGTATATGGCGTGGCCATGTGGCAGAAACGGAAGTATCGAAGGATCCAGAACCAACCCCGATCGAAGCTAATGGCAACAAGGTGTTGTGATTCGGTGAGGCACGGCCTGCGGGACTAAAATGTGGAGTATGTACAGATGGGACAAGTAAACGCCACCAGTGCGCATCAATGCAATCCGTGTCTTCACTCGCTGGTTCTCTCCTCATCTTCCTGGTCATCCGACTCTCCTTCCTGGCCTCTCCCTCCCTCTCGTGACCCAGCTTTCTGGCGCTAGAGTGATATCGAATGTCAGTTGGGCGATCGATACGGCAATCAAAGGGTCACTCACCAAAGGTAACTTCTGACCTATAAGATAGATTACAACTTAGACACAATTTGTAACCACCAGTGAAGTTGCCACTCACCTTGGCGGGCGAATGCTCGGGACAACGGAGTCATCTTAGGAACTCCTGGGAACTTCTTGGCTGAATAGACAGTGAAAACGTTGGTGTATGTTTGCGCAAGAACCGGTGATACGTCTTCATTTACTCTTCGAGTGCCACCGGGTCTGTCCGAATTACACGTTTAGTGCATAATCCAGAATATTCTAAGAAGATTACTCACGATCCAATGTTCATCAGTCGCAAGCGAAGGCGGAACTGACCTATTGGAGGTTTCAGTTAACGAATCATTAACCGAGCTTATTGACGCACCTTCTGTCCGAACGCTCAAATCCTGAAATGTGAAAAAGATTCCAGGTGCTCCGTGTTCGTCGAGAAGTCGAGCAGCACCAGCGGAGAGTGGCCCTACAAGGGTTCTAGTGTAGTCCGAAGAAAAGCCCGCATCCTGTTGGGGGCGGGAAGACCCAACAGTTTGCGAAGTTGGATGACCTCCACCAGACGGAATGGCGCTCATGCGTACATCGTAGGACTCCATGGGGTTGGTTGAGGGATAATTCTCTGGTACTTCCCCATATCCCGGCATCTGGCCACCGGTCCACTGAGGTGTCTGGCCCTGAAAGCACAGTTGCATATGAGCCTTCAATTGATAGTGATGTTGGATTGCACTGGACTCACGCCTGGTGATGGCTCGTATTCCGGAGAGGAATTTGTTCCTCCACCCCAATTAGCTCCTGGTGCGGCGGAAGACACTGCAAAAATGAATCAAGAATAGCTGACGTCAACCACTGCTATCAGCTATCACAAGTAGGGCGGTTACTAACTCCAAGATGCCGAGCCAGCTGAACCGTAACTGGCAGGTTGGCCTGCAACCGGATACTGGACTGGGGTGCTATATTGCTGTATGTCCTGCGAGAAGACATGGTTTTAGCTAAGGCCCCAATGATACATGCTGATACCATACCTGCCCCGTCTGCACTTTTCCTGAAGCGGAAGATGCACTTGAAGGGCCTGGAGCATAAGGGGGAGATCCATCTCCGTCTTCGCTTGCGGGATAGCTGGGTGTTTGTTGTTCGCCTCTCCTTTTGCGGTTAGCTGATTGTGAGGACGGATTTCGCACTAGGTTAACCTCTGTAGTTCCGTCCGCAGACCACAAATCACAAGTGACAAGGAAAAAGCTGATCTCGACGTCACTGCAGTGATTCATTCGTCAGTACTTTCATACAAAAGTAATAGATGAGACATACTCCGCGTCAACGATGTTATTACTCTCATCTCTGGTGACCATTGATGCTATTACAGCGGGCGCTAATGGACGGCGATCCCTAGAGGCAGATTACAATTGTTCAGTTCCAATCATACACATCCCTCCCAGTACCATCAACCACTTAAGTATGATTGACTGTACTGCGAGTTAATATTATGAACGTAAAATGCTTACCTATCACCAAATCCACACATTCTGGCGCGTTCGGGATGTTGCACCACTTCCAACGAATAATGTCTACGAAAAAGTTACCAGTTGTTTTGGTCAGATTAATTATCTAGATATGAACCAGTAACTAGAATATCACTGACCTATTATTCTCCCATTTTCCCCATCGTTGAAGTGAACCGGTAGGGGGTGCTTGGGATTGGGTGGCAGGGTTGGAGCGGCGATTATCGGGGTGTTGAGATTGCATCTTATACCAGACCAGCTGTTGGAATGAAAATTGTGGCTATTCAGTCACTGAGAGCTCTGCGGTGTAGGAAGGGTGGTGAAATGATGAGGTAGTGGCTCCTTGGACAAAGAGGGGAGTTGAAACTTTAAAGAGATGCTTCGAGAAAAAGGCGGCTAGATATACAAGAGAGATGGTAGACAAAATACGTAGATGATGGAAAGTTCTCTCTCGTGTGTTCGCTTCATCCGATGGGTATTCACGTCAAGTGATGACGAGCCTGGGGCCTCACGCAAGAAAAGGGAGAACCTGGAAATAACGATGATTGGCCCGAGAAAAACCAATGTCCGTACCCAGTCTGGAACATGGTGATGGGGTGATGAAGGGCGTGTGATAGAGAAGATGGAATGATCGGAGCGTTTTTGATTCGGCTGTGACGGCCATAAAAAGAAAGAAAACAAGGGACTAAAACTGGATGACGAGGGGTGTGTGCGAATGGTGTGTGTGCTACTCAGAACACCCCAATTGCTTGCCGGGCGATGCACCACAGGGCAATTTCCAAGTAAACCACAGTCAAGTTTCAAGACGCCTTACTCACAGGAATACGACGTAGATCTGTGTGCGCAGATCAGATCTAGCTTCTTTTCGGTTTTGACTCCCTTCTTCCACCTGGCCAGTTGGTCGTCACAGGTCACAAGGCCGCTCGTTAGAAGGCCCGAACTTTGGTCAAATATCAAGCTTGATTTACCTCAAGGCCTGGAAAGGATAAATATGAGCGAGTACCCGGTCCGAGACGACGTATGCGTGTTGAATATCCCAGATGAGCAATGCAATCGCAAGGTGAAACCGAGAGACACAATGACGCCGCGTGTTTGCTCGAGGACCTCGCTTTCCTTTTGCACTAGGATTACGACACCATCCAGATTCAAAAGATTGCTAAATTCTGACTATGCATAGGTCCGAATAGCCTATGAATACAGATGAAATCTATGATCAGCGCGGTTCAATATCTCACTTCATTTATCAGGGGCATGCTGTCGCATTGTGATTCAAGTGCCGCAGAGGCAAATAACTTCACACACTCTCTTTCCGTCGCTTGAGCCCACATCGATCTCATATCAATGGCTGAAGTCTATGCAAAGCAAGAGTTGCTCGAACTCGTAAAACGGGAAGATCTCGGGAACAAAAGTGATGCCCATCGGCCAATGGGCCCTTTCCCCTTCTCTGTGGGGTTGAGATGCTGATCCAGATTTTTCTTACCCTTTAGCTTGCTTTGATTGTGGAGCACCCAATCCGCAATGGGCCTCCGTGAGCTTTGCGATTTTTGTGTGTCTGACCTGCTCAGGCGTACATCGTTCTTTCGGAGTCCATGTTTCATTTATCCGGTCCATTACGATGGACACGTGGAAGGAAGACCAGCTTGCACGCATGAAGGTAAGGTGTCACTCGGACATGGCTTATTACAGCATTTCCCAATTATTTTCTTAACGTGGGCGTTGCTACAGATTGGAGGCAATTTACCATTCAGGAACTTTCTAAAATCATACCCCGATGATGGAGGATACTCTGAGGGAATGGGCCTCCCTGAACTATACCACTGTTGGGCGGCGACACAATATAGGGACAAAGTGTGTACATTCGTTTCTTCTTTTAAACTCTTCTCTCTACTCAATCGTTTTTAGTTAACAGCTGATCTTGAAGGCAGATCATGGTCACCATCACACCCTCCTGTTAACAGCGTCGAAACTCCCAGCGTGCCAGCAAGCAATCAAAACTTGCGAAAGGCAAGAGCATCAGCTAGAACACATTCGCCTTCGCCTCTTGGCAATCGTAGCTCGACGTTAAGCAACTCGACTCCATCTGGTGATGATGTCAAGCTTGCCAATGAAGCTTACTTTGCAGGCCTTGGCCAGGTGAGGCGATGAAGCGATAAAACGTGTGCCAGGATTAGTGAACAAACATTCACTATATTTTTTCCGTAGACGAACGCCGCGAGACCCAGCGGCCTTCCACCCTCACAAGGTGGGAGATATGAGGGATTCGGTTCCACACCCACTCCAGATGCCTCGCAACACCCTTCATTTGGGTTCTCCTCGGCAAACGCACCCACCCTATCAGATTTCCAAAATGATCCAGTCAAGGCATTGGGAAAAGGCTGGAGCCTATTTGCTGGTATGGCTGCAGGTGCTACAAAGGTAGTAGCCGAGAACGTTATTCAACCAGCGATGGATCCATCCATCAGAGCTGCTGCGGCCGGATACATGAGTGAAGCCACCAAACGAGCAACTGACATGGCCTCCGGTGCGAATGAATGGGGTAAACACCAATTCGGCGTCGATGTGATGGAAACTGTACGATCCACTGTATCCGGTCCAAGCACAGGACCATATTCTTCTCTGCCCGCTGATCAGGGTCGCACATTCGATGGGGACGACTTCTTCGGAGAGTTTGATACCGCTGAAGCATCTCTGGAGCATCAGCATGGAGGGTCTGGGTCGCATGGAGGCTCGGCAGTAGGTTCTTCATCTACGACGCAATCAAAAGCAACCAAGAAAGTGGATGATGAGGATGACGAATGGAAAGATTTCTGATCACCACTGTCATATAGCATTTGCACATCACTGTGCGAATCTGGTAGTTGAACTTGGGGTGAATTGTTTGTACAGGTGTTCGTTCGTTCTTTTCATCTTTCAAACTCAGAATCGCGAGTAAATTACGTCGTCTGTTGCTCAATGTTTTACTTGTTGTAATCCAAAGACCTTCACTGACAAATGAACGCATTATCCGAAGAAACCAGATCCCAAATTCGCTCCACTCAAATCCTCACCACTTTAGCACAGATTGTGTCTGAATTAGTTCAAAACTCGTTGGATGCAAAGTCGCAGCACATTGAAGTCGGTGTTAATCCCGATGAGTGGACCTGTTGGGTAAAAGACAATGGCACCGGTATATCTCGGGAGAACATGGCTCTCATTGGGCGATATGGTGCGTTGTGTCAATTGCAACCTTGGATCGTTTTACCTCGATTTATTGACAAACTCTCCAAAGCTACATCTAAAAGTTATGAATCTTATGCGACCGGAGAAGGTCCTACATTTGGATTTCGGGGAGAAGGCACGTCCTTCATTTGATCACAAGACCTTGCCACCTTATTAAGAGATTTCTACATAGCCCTAGCTTCTGCTTCTGATGTGTCATGCATCGAGATCTCGTCGCGTACTGCCTCACAAAGAGAGACATGGACGTCCATCATTCAGGTGCATATCATATTATGTGGTCTGTATGTCATTGAAAAACCGGAACATTGAAATTTATTATCAATATTGCAAGGGAGGACAACAACTTTATGCAGGTCCGGCTCTGACAGGGAAACGTTCCAACTCAGGAACTACCATCCTGGTGCGAGAAGCATTCTACAATGTGAGATCTAAGATGCTTGTTTCTCGTATCAAGAATTCATGTCATCTGGTTCATATAGCTCCCTGTGCGGCGTCGATCTCATCCAAGCTCCACACGCACTATTGAGAAGATCCGTAGGGACATAGAGACTTTTGCGCTTGTGTCGCCTCATGTATCCTTCACACTGGATAAATGGACTGGAGATCCCAACGGTAGCTCCGGTAAAATCCGCCTACTAACAATCCCAAAGGTTAGATTTTTGGTCACCGGCCATGTACATGATTTAGAGCTCAGCACATCCAATGTCCCAGTCAACTTCAATGCTCTCCGTATTCCATATCATATATGGCCGCGCCTTGGCAGAGGTAATCATGTGCTACAACTTTTTGTAACGGAGACCTGAGTACGGTTTTCAGCATGTGGACGAAATTGATATTTCAAGAGATGGAATGCGGCTTCAAGGCTTTATAAGCATGGAGGGGGCACTAAACAAGGTATATCCGACTCTTCTCAGCACTTTTAACCTCACAAGATCTAGATCTTCATCTCTCTTCAGGCTTACCAGTTCCTGTGTAAACATGGCTCACTATTCAAATATGTGGATCTAAATTCTCATTGTGGTGTCCTTAGTTATTAATAGCCGGCCCTCAGAACCATCCGATCTCCACCGGGCAATAGGAGAATGCTTTGCGGCAAGCCGGTTCGGAATTGTAGTAAGCAGGATCAAACTGAATATGTTGAATCGATAATAACAGACTTATACATGAGACAGTCTCATAGCTCTGCGCTTCCCGAAAATACCGGTGGATATGAAAAGTCCAACCCTCTCAGTGGATATGACAATTGCTCACGATTTCATTCGATTACAGTGAATCGCCGTTCGCCAAGCAAAGCGGAGTTGAGGCCTGTGTATTGTCTCAACCTCCAATTGCCACTCCGGCAGGTGGACGTATGTCTCAATCCGAGCAAAGCCACGATGCTATTCGAGGTTAGCGAATCTATTGCTCTGTGCGGGCATTGAGCTGAACCTTCGCCTTATCTTCCCTCGATTTAGAATTTTAACGCCGTCCAAGAGTTTATTACTTCTGCAGTAAAGTCATATCTCCGCCGGAACGGCCTGGATGACGCTACGGCAGCAGCACCTTCTGATTCTAATGTTGAAACTGGAGCTCCCTCTCCCTCTCCTTCCCCCACGAAACGGCGGCGGGCTAATGAGATCATCGACGGCACACAAATACCGAACAAATTTCCGCGCGTTCAGGGGCAAATAACTGCTGATATAAGGACAGCATCGGTGTGTTCTACCTTCTGTGGGTTGAAGTTAGTTATTCAAGTCTATTGATTTGCAGAATTTTCTACCTCAAGACGTGGAATTAATGACATTGAATGATGCCACTAATGATTTTGTCTCACTCGAATCTGCCATAGACCCGTCAGGATCTGGGGCCATGGTCCAAAGAAAGAACATAGATCGTCCGTGGCTAAAAAGGATTCCCGAAGGAGACAGAGAGTTACCGACATGGTTACAAACTCCGTTTGAGGTAGCTTGCCAACATCATTAGAATGCACACATCTAACCTTGCTCTACGCTAGAATAGTAGAGAAAGTGTATACATGCCACGAGAGGAGCACATTCTCAATGTCACTTCCGCACCATCCATATCCGTTGCCACCTCAACGAATCATCCCCACAAACTCTCCGCTCAAGACCTCATGTCTTCCAATATCATTGGTCAAGTGGACAACAAGTTCATTGCTTGCTTGTGCCGTCGCAACTTCGCAAGCGAAGAGAGAGCTGATGATGCCCTGATCCTGGTTGACCAACATGCGGCTGACGAGCGGGTTCGAGTAGAACGCTTTCTAAAGGATGTCTGTTATGGATATCTCCGAAAGGCACCATTTTCCGCGGGAATCACTATCACAAGACTGGATGCACCGATAGTGATTGTTTTGACCAGGCATGAAACCCAGATTCTGGAAAACCCTTCTGTTCGCGCTCTTTTCACGCAATGGGGGTTCAGTTTTTGCTTCGAGGACGAGACTGGCTTGAATTCTCCAGATTTTTCTCAAATCAAGGTTAACGGCGTCCCAGAAGTCGTAAGCCAAAAGGTCAGAGAGTCTTGGTCTCAGCTCGAACCCTACTGCTAACCTCGGTCTTCGATTCCCTTTATGGCAGCTACTGAATGACGCTATATTGACAAAATTGATCAAGTCTCTATTAGCCATGGATATGCGGGAGTTCGAAGGAATGCTCGAGCCTGACCGCTCTGACGACTGTGAAACCCCAGACAACATCTCGTGGTTCAAAGCCCTTCGTTGGTGTCCCATCCCTTTATTAGAGTTGATCAACTCGAAAGCTTGTCGCGGTAAGATCGAGTCGATCTGAATCAGCAGATTGCATGACTATTATACCTTTGCCAGGTGCTATCATGTTCAACGACCCACTAGATGTCGAGCAATGTGAACGGCTTATTCTCCAATTATCGGAGACCCTTTTTCCATTCCAATGCGCCCATGGCAGGTAGGTTATGGTTTTTCCTAAACTTAACGTTATTTGACACAAGTATCAGACCTTCACTTGTGCCGATCATTTCCTTAAATGGGCTGGGTGGCCCTGGATATCGTCGCGAAATTGATTGGTCATCGTTCGGGAAGACATGAAGTGTGCGCTGCCGTGTGTTTGCGGTTTGGTGAACACACGGGTATTATCGAGATAGATAGATAGCGATGCATTCCTACGATACCACCAAACCCAGATACATTACAATACATACTATGACGCTTCGATCTCTTGAGCAGCTGGAGCCGGGGATGAAGCTTCTGTCGGAACCCCAGATGTACCAGCTTCTGCATTCCCATCCTCCGCTGACGTCAATCCCTTGCCCTTGGTCAACGCGGCGATCTCCTTCTCGGCTTTGGCCTTATTTGCAGCGGTCTGTATGGCCTGGTTCGCAATGAACCATTCCTTCTTGATTTTCAAGTTCTCGATAGTCTGAGGAACGTCAGCTGCTGTGGCGGGAGGTGGGATGGA
>WSTZ01000009.1:97853-111236 GCA_019632295.1 Tulasnella sp. 418
GTCCATACTACCAGCTCGCACGTTCATAGCCTAGTCGAGGTTCTAAAGAGCCCTGAAGTAGCGACCCAGATGAAAGAGACAAAATTTGCCAGAGAAGGGATTATGTTAGACAAGTTGAGTTGCATCCCTTGAGACATGATCCGAGCCTTTGACGACGGGAATATTTTATCTTACATTACGGCTTAGATTCTTCAAGATGCTGGCTAATGATGAACTTCGCGCGTGGTATGGACCCGATCACGTACAGCTGGCTTCCGATCGGGGCGCAATTGGAACATTGCTAATCGCTGATGAGTTGTTTCGGTACGTCATCTATTCATCACGTCAACTTTTAATCTTAACTAGCACCCTAGGTCGAGTGACGTCGTGCAACGTAAAAAGTACGTTGCCCTCGTCGACGATGTGCGATCCAAAGGTGGAGAAGTCCTCATATTTTCCAGTATGCATGAATCAGGTCAACGTTAGTATCCCTCGGCACCAATAGTCAATTTCCCCTTTTGATCTGTCACTCAAATTATAGAACTCAACCAATTGACCGGAATAGCGGCAATTTTGACGTTCCCCTTGGATGTCGAAGTTGTCGAAGCCGAAGAGAAAGCAGCCCGGGAGGAGGAAGAAGAGAAGCGGCTGGAAGCAGAACATGAAGCAGGGTTGGCAGCTGGCGCCTAGGATTTATGCTTGGCACTTGTTTCAGTTCGGATGTTTTACAGAACTCTCGTGACAAGGGTCGATGGAATTGTTGAAGGCTAGTATATTGTATTTTTGTTATTTCAAATGTAGAAACCAGTAAAGTAAATGAACGAGAGTGCTCTGAACGAAGACCAGAAAGAAACAAGGGAAGGTGAGACAGGCCTCTACAGGACACAGCAGAGAGAAAAAAAGGAACAGCTTTTGTACACGAACAAAAACAACGATAATTTGAGCATTTTTACTAGCCCGCTTACTCAAGTCGAGCCAGCTGTATTAAGCGAGTAGAGGCAAGCATAAAGAATAAGTTGTTGAAAGAATAACGAGCGCGGGTTTGGGTATCAAGAGGCACCGAGCGTTAAACTTCGCCGGGTCAACATGATAACCCCCTTTTATGAACCTTGCGCGGGCAAGGGCTGTGTTGATTGTTGTGGGGTAGGAGTCGCGAACGGTGAATGTCTAGCGGACAGTCCGCCGCCACTTTCGGGACGATGTTGATTGGGAATTGAAGGCGAGGCGTCCATTGGCGAATGAGGAGGAAGTACTGGTGGTAAGGGCTGGCTGCTGTTGGCAGGAGTACCGTTTTGTGAGAGTGGGTTTGGAGGTGGTTGTTGCTGAGTTGGAGAGATGTACGTTGCCAACGGAGGCACCTGGTGCTGATGAGGTGCCATAGAGGAAGGCCGGGTATCCAGTTCTCGTCGAAGTCGCTCGATTTCAGTCGACATATCAGTATAAGCAACTTTGAGTTGAGAAATATAATCGACAGCTAAAGGGTAAAAGCATGCGATCAGGTGACCGTTCGCTAAATATAAAAATAAAAACGAAATGCATATGATTGTGGGGGGAATCGACACCACGTGTAATAGAAAAACGTGGCGTTTCCGCGAGAATGGCAAAATGACAATAAACGAGTTTCAATGAAAACCAACAATCACTCACCTTTGCTGAGAATCTCCCATTTACTTGCTTTCATTCCTCTGTCAGCAGGAAGCTGATCTCTGAGTTCATCAAATAATTCCTTCATCTCCTTTCTCCGCTTCCTCTCTGCTAATTTATGAGAGACTCTAAGTTCCGGGGAGCGCGAATAAGGTGTTTCCTTGACCGGTGCAGTAGGTGGAGAATGGTGGGAATTGACAAACTGTGGAGAAGCCAGAGAGTTTCCACTGGAATCACCAGAGGCAGGACCTTGTCCACCAGTAGGGGATACGGCGGGATTCATGTTTATGTCACCACCAGGAGTGATACTACGCTCGGGCTCTTCCGTATTGTTGGACTCGGAAGCGACAGCAGCAGCGGAACGGGATGCCCTGCGACGGGGTTTAATTCCATTAAGGGGAAGATCTGGGATTGAAAGACGTCTTGCAGCGGCTGCAGAGGCGGCATAGTGAATGGAGGGGATAGGAGCCGGTGGGACGGTATAAGAATGAGTATTAGATGGTTGCTGTTGTGGGGGTGTGGACTGTTGATCAGGGAAAGAATAAGTCCTGGAGGGTGCAGAGGGGTCTTGGGGAGGGGAATCCTGTGGCTGAGAGGATGGTTGCTGGGATGACCATGGATACGGCTTCTGTGGCTGTTGTTGATCATTGGCGCTAGCAGTGGAATATCCACCCGAGACGCTGCTGCCGATGGAGGTAGTGGAATACATTGAAGCAGCAGAATCTCGTCTGTCTGCACCCCATCCGCCAATAGAAGCAGCAGAGATGCTGGATCGAGAATCTATCGAGTCTCTGCGATCCTGTAGGGAGAGGTGTGCGATTCTGTTTCCAGTCTCGAATGTCGATCCTCTTCGCTTTGGGATGGGACCATCCGAGTCCTGTTGTTGAGAATAACCTTGTTGATAGGGAGGATCGTCTGGATAAGCAAACGTGTGTCTGTCGTGCGACATTTTCCTCTTTGTGCCGGAGGAGGAGTACGCTGAAGGGGGAGGGAGGAAGGTGGAAGAAGGAGGAACTTTGGAGTCAAAGTCAGTATCTTGAAGACGTAAAAAAAAAAAGCAAGCGATTCACCGCTGGTGGGAGTACGGGGATCGTCGACCGGAGACTCCGATTGGGGTTGAGACTGCCAATGATGATGGTCTGAGGACATCTTTGGAGGGAATGAGAATGATTGTCGGGTGGAACGTGGATTATCTGGCAAAGACGTGGATGAGGCCTGGAGGAGATGATCACTGATCGAACCTCTGCGTTGCGTGAGTTGCAAGTATTCCAATGGCGCAAGACTTCCAGGTGTGTGCAGCGGTCCCAGCACTGGCAATCGTGTCGGTGAACCAGGCGAATCCCCTCCATTAGTCCTTGTCGTCGTGGCCATCGTCGTCTACGTCCTCGTCGTTGGTGAAAGAGATAAAGGAGACAAAGAGGAACAAAGGAACGATCTAAACTTCGCTAACTACGGCTACCACAATTTACACCTCAAGGGGGCAATCACCGCCGAACATGTGGCACTATCCGGGGTCCCACGCTAACCACGCTCACCACGAGGGAAACATGGCATCTCGTGCCACATGCAACCCTCCCAGACTCAATCCAACTTGTCGCACGTATCGCTTTCCTCGTCGTTCGCTCCCTCCCAGTCTCTCCCTTTCGTCCTCTATCTTCACCATCCGTTCAATATGTCCCACATACTCCATGATCATCACCCCTCGAGGTAGCAACGGCACATGTCGTCCATCCACAATCTCGTCCAAGTAAGACGCCAGTTTCAATTGGTGGACCCCCCGCGAAGCATAAAGACGCCCACTGTCAAATCGCACTCCACTCGTTGAGCCATTAACTCCCACCCTTGTCCCAGAAGAAGCCAGTCTCTCTCGTCCCAAAATCACGCTCTCTAATCCAATTTCTTCTTCCCGATTGTAAAATGCAATCCCTGATCCAATATATTCCATCTTGGGCAGGTGGTGATAACCGATCTCGTCATCCGCACTTTCTGCGTACCGATCTACAGATAGAGCCTAATCGATTTGGGGTCATTCATGTCAATAATCAAAACATTAAACAAAAAAGCTGTACACACACGTGTCAGACGCATGGGCACCCAAACTCACCTCCAGACTCGACTCGCTTCTTCGATTCAGGTGCGAATCCATCAAAGACACAACCTCCATAAACTTCCACAACCCTTCTATTGCTTCCTTCCCGTCCTCGTGTCCATCAATCGTCCTACGCGCTTCGCTTGACCCTGGTACCTCACTCCATTCCGCTAAGGTTTCCTGCATCTCTTCTACTTCTCCCAAATACATTGTTCGGAGTCGTTGTAAATCAACTTCCTGTTCTTTATCGATATGTACGCATCTGAATTGCAATTGATTAATTGCCTTCCTCATATCGACAACTGGCTCCTCCTGGTAAGGTAATGGGTGGCGAGGTGCATCCGGTAAATCAGCCCCAATGGGTCGATAAATGCTTCGGGATAATAGTTCCTGAGCTGCATCTGGTGCTACAACCTTGTTGTTGATCAGTCCGAGGATGCGGAGATATGACGCAAGTAATGGTCCTGGCGGTGCCTCGAACGTGAGAGTGCCTTGAAGGGGTAAATCTTGGATTGGCACGATATTGGGATCTACCAATTTAAAATAGATGGCATGAGACAAGAGCCTATCTCACAGTCCGCGTGATAAACACTTTACCGTTGCACGTTAATATTACGGGTCTCCGAGACTCTCCAATGAGCGACACTACTCCTTGCCAAAAGTTCTTGTCCTCGGCGAACAGAACATCGACTTCTTCAATCAGAATGATAGATTGTCTGATATCGGTAGTTTTTTCCTCTGAATTTTCAATGCTCGAGGCAGGTGCTTCCAAAAGGAGAGGTTCATCTTTGGTTCCTGTGCCAGTCGGTAACGGGTCGCTACCGCCTTTGACCTTGAAAAATCCCTTTAAGCCACCAGGAACTTCCGGTTTCTTAGCTTTGGCGTCTACTTTTGCTCGTGTAGACGCTGTAGCAGCTGACCCGCCGAGACCAATAACGTGATTGCTTCCAATACCTTCTCCAACACTAACCATCACTGCACCAGTCCGCTTTCCTATACCTGGATAAAGTTCACAAACATCCCATCCCATCTCTTCCGCACATGCGTACACCGTGGCTGTTTTTCCGGTACCCGAGGGTCCCGTTAGTAGCAGGCAGTTGGTCAATGTGTGAAATGTGTAGTATGTTGCTCCCAGAGGTTCAGCGGACGCGGCCTCGACAATGCCGCTTGTGATGGAACTTGGTTTGAACGGCGAAGTAGCCCGTCCTGAGGCCATTTCAGAGTATAGTGCCCCACTGCTCTCATCAAATCCTGGCGAACTCCTCTCATACCCACTCTGCCAATCCGTACCACCATCATCATCGCGCACTTCCTGGTCTTCGTCATCGCTCACTATCCAATCGTCATCTCCATAGCCGTTCCGATTTTTCTTCCTCTTCTTTTTGGAGGGCTTCTCGACGGCTCTAATGACTGCAGGTCGTTTTACTCCCCTCTTTTCTTTCCCTGCACCAGTCCCCTTCTGTTTCTTGCCACCACTTTGTTCTGCTTCCGCATTCCGCACTGGCTGCAGCGCAAGAGCTCTCAGCCAATCCCTCAGATATTTGGCGTGTAAGTCATTGCCCAGGACTTCCTCGGCTCTTCTGGGTCGATAGCGGTCGTTCCACATTTCGTGCTCGTCCCGTAATGTGGTGCCTTCATTCATTGACAACAAGAGCCGTGTTATAGAGGGGTGACGTAGGTGATCTGTTGGTATCGTCTGCAATACCTCCTCTATCTGCTCACTTGTCAATGCTCCTCCTGCATCGAATTCCTCTGGCACATCAATCATGATGGGCAATGGAGGCAATACCTTGAGGATATCCCCATACGACGTAGTCCTATCGTCTGGAGGGGTACTCTTGTCACTCCTTGAGCGAAAAGTATCACTTCCATTACGCGTAACATCGAAAGTAGTCTGTTCTCCCCTTTGGTGTTGATACGCTCCATAAGGCCAGATTGCTTCTTTAGGTTCAATCTTCCTCCTCTTCGTTGACCGACCAGATGCTGCAGCTTTTGTAGTAGCAAAAATTCCAGCAATAGGCTTTGTTTGAGCTTGAGTTTGACTCCCAGATCCGAGTTCCAACGCAGCAATGCGATTCGTATCATCCGTTAAATCTATGAGTTCCGTTCGATTAGGAGGAGACGATACTACTTCTATGGGTTGTTGCTTGCTACCTCGTTGGAATAAGGGTGCCAGACGTGAGCTAGAGGGCCGAGATTGGCGCTGACGGTGAGGTGGTGGATCTGGCGGATCTGTCAGAAGAAATAGATCTCCTTCTGAGTCCGAGGAGTCTCGTATCACGATAGATGGCGGATTGGTTGATTTGGGGGAATGGTCGGATAGGTCAATGACTTCAGAATCTGAGGGAGCGCTGTTGACCATGGCTGGAGATCCGATGTGGTCACTTGCAGAAGCCTCATCCTGACTTGACAGGAGACCTTCACTAGGCTTCACCCTGTATTCTTCAGCGTCCTTCTGCTGGACATTTTGGTGTACTTTGGCCGTCACCTTTGCGCTCAACTTCGAACGAGCTTTACCCCGCCCAGTCCCTGCGACAGCGCCTGGCTTTCGCTTCGTCGAGCTTGACGGCCGCTTTCGTGATGGTTGTGGGATAATGGGTACAGGAAGGTCCCAAACGGATATCAGACTTCGTTGAACCGTATCCTGTGAGCCTTTGGGAGGCGCCAAGGGTGTGCCTGAAGTTTCATTGGGTTTAGCAGAGCCGTTGGGTCCAGACGTTCCCTCTATTATAAAATTCAGCTTAATGGGGCTGAATTAGGGAAGTTTGAATTAGTACTGACCAACATTAATATCTCCCTCAGTTGTTTCTTTGGATTCATCTTCTAAATCGTCAATATCTTCGGCATCCTCTTTCCATGCTGTAGGCTGACTCGAAGCGGATTCCTTGTCGTTATTACTTCTCTCAGATTGACCTTGATTGGATTTCTTATAAAATAGAGGGTAGTACGCAGACTGTTGTCCGCTTGTTTTGGCCTTTTGTGTCGACGCGTCCTCCTATTCAAGTTCCATGTGAACTTCTCGTAATAATCAAAGCAAGAACGACACTTACAGAAACGGGATCAACAGTTTTGAGTTTGCCTTTACTCAGAGATGAACTGCGAGTGGAGGGTCTCATAAAATGATAGCGTGTCTCGTGAGGCGTTAAACAACGCTGTGTGATATGCCCAAGGCAGGCTAGCCAAAATTCAAACCAAACAACATACACGCGTTATTTATCTACACGACCCACGACTATTCTGGGTAACATGCTTCTCGGACATCCGAGTTCATTAATAATCGTTAATGATTAGTTTGTTTACTGTACAATACAGCCCTTTCGAGAGACAATTCGGCTTATACCTCAATGCCCTCCATATTTGTACCAAGTCGGGGTAAGCGAAGGTACACGTCAAGACCATATCCTTCCAGAGAAACCAGATTCAACGACCCTCCTACAACAGCTGCATTAAATTATGAATTTCTCCTTTGGTATTAATAAGTCTCACCGAAATAAGTAGCGATGATATTGCTCATAGGCAACCCTAGCCCTATGCGGCTTGCAAGCTTGTAGCTCCCACTTCTTGTCCTCAGATTCACTGCCTTCTCAACAGTTCCTGATTCAGGCGGTGGTTCGATTTGTTCAGAGATGGTTCCTTTGACTCCATTCTCGCTAGCAGAGGCATCTAGTAGAGCTCCAATACGGGACGTGGTCAGACGCATTGAGTTGCGTAGATGAGAAAACGAGAAGAGATCGGTTGTTTCATTGATCTCTGGAGTGATGCCTCCACCTTCATGGGGTGATGAAGTTACTATCTACCCGCAAGACAAATAGGATTTTTGCGCACCTTGATCGGATATCCGTACATGTACGTCATTGTCATCGGATACAATAGTTGCCCTGATTACCGGTCGTTCCGGAGAGTTTAGGTGTTTGATAATGGTAAACCTCATAGAGTTCTTCAGAATCTCAAACAGAATATACTCCAAATGTTCCTGTTGAAAGTAGGATATCAATACACTTCCCGATGCACCATGTCTAAACAATACCTTTATATATGACAATCTTGTGTCAAGGTGACCATCTATTATTACCTTTGGCCACTTGTCCTTCTCATAGCGTAACATCCGGTTTCGCATGACGTCAGAATCTTCCACATCATCTGCAACGCCAGCAGGTCGACGTTTCAATAGGTCCACGCATCTTCCAATGGTGGCTTCCAAGTTGAGTTCATTATATATGAGACCAACATGTCCATGAGGACCATCTGGATGTCTGCCGGCCATAGTGTCACTGAGCGCAATGTGATGCTCCGCGATAACCCTTCTTGAAATCCGAGAAACCAGCATCCGGCGGAAGAAATCATCGAGTTCGTTGGCGGTAAGATGCGTCGATGAGAGTGAAAGCCCAAGAGCGAGATACGGTATCACAGGCGAGCTTGGATAATATCACGTTAACTTGGTGGGGTGCTTTTCGTAGTATCGCACTCACTGTGCATTCAGAAGCCCCTGCAAGAACTTGCAGAATCGTGCATTCTCCTCCATGGTGGTAATAGCCGGATATTGTCGAAGCCTTTGTTAGCAATGTCATGTTAGTTACATTATCGAAAGTTAATAAAAGCACCGTCATACTTTTCGAAGGCATCCCAATATAACTATGCGCAAGAGATGTCATGAACCAGTCGAGATATTAGCAAGTGGATGCAAGTACCTCATACACTTTGGACACCATTTCTTGAGTTACAACAATGTATGGCAGTGCTTGCATATCCCGGATTCGATGTGCGATACGTGTTGGAAGCTCTGTACGAACATAATTGGCGCTCTGCCGTAACCTCAGCACAGGCTACAGCATGGGCGGACATCGATGAATTCGACCGACCTTGATCAAACGTTCCTCATTCATAGACCTTCCATAGAACACCTAAGTCCGAAAAAATGCGAAAAGGGGCGTGAGACTCGGTAGACGTATTGTGCGCAGAGACGAACCAGCTGTCGAAGTGTCAATGGAGTCGGAGGTTTAGATGCCCACAATTCTATTTGTCGATTACGATAGAAGTGAGCAGAGTTAGGGCCAGGTCCGCCTTGATGCGTAGAATACGGTTGACCGGCAATTTTGGGCTCGAAACGTCTGCCGGGAGACGGTGAAGAGGATCTAGCAAGTCGACATGCTGATATATCGGCTCGGCATATTCGATTCATCGCTATAACCTATTTTCAAAGTAGCCCTCAGAATGAGCATGGATGTCTGGGAAATGAGAGTCAACTGACAGGGCAGCGCTTCAGGTAAGGAAGCATACAAACTCACACGCCACATTTGTTTATTATGTAATCTGTGTCTACTCGTCACGGGATAACAAGGTTGTACCCCTTCCATCAGCAAACAAATTCCATCACGTCAGTCACGGCTAAAGCGCCAACATGTTGCTACTATGGGCACCATCTGTGACTCCTTCCGCGGGAGTCAAGCTCGTGACAATACGATTCTCTTCTGCTGTTTACCTGGAGAGTATTCGAATTGTACCACGAGGCGTAGCACCGTTCTCTCAAGAACCTCTATTTATAGGGTTAGCACCTTGCCAATAACTTCATCTTTCCCTGAGTGATGAGACTTGTATAGGGAAACTACACCGAATTCGTTCCGATTGAAGATATATCTGAACTATCAAACTAGCAGCGATGGGAAGGCCAAGGCAACGAACACGCTTCTTACATCCAGTCTCTTATACAGCGGTGAATTGATGGAACATCAATTGAATGCTGAGCAACAGGTGAGAATGAACGCGACTTCATTAATTAAGTGGTTTCTGATCTACGTCATCGTAGTTTTCGACTAGACTGATGATTCTAGAGGGCGATTTTGAACGTATCAGTGTCGCCATCTATGGTGAAACAGCCATCCCAGAATCAAATGCTGGAGGGCCAAATGAACTGAAATATTCCCCCTCAATACTCCCATCAACATCCCCCTCCGCGTTACCGCCATCTATTGACATGTCGCTCACCTCGAATCCCTCATCATTGTCAAAAGCTATTATTGATGCCATGGGTAGCAGGCAATCTCTAGATGATTTAATCAAGATTGTTTTGTCAGACAGCAGAGATCAACCCAGGCAAGCCATGGATATCACTGAAGAACCTGGCGCTTCCGCACCATCTACCTTTTCCCTACCCTCCGTCTTACCGCCCTCTCCTCCCGCCTCGTCTGACGACAGTACGATATATGGGTCCTGGACTAATGATGCCTTTCAAGCCCTTCGAGCGCGTTTTGGATCGAAGGTAAGAGGTACTTGAATGCGTGCTCAGAAGCAGCTCCTGACACCCATTTGATAAGAGAGACCTCGGATACGAGCAATCATCAGATATCACTGCTTCGATTTATTTGGGCGTCGCAAGCTTGCTCGTTGTCATGGTATGGATTTCTTGGGAGGAACCCGCTACCAAGTCAGGAGGAATGTTTGAACGCTGCCTTCTTATCGTCCGCCGTTGGTTGAGCGATCCTCAGCATCGAGAGGTGAGCAATTCACCTCTTGATGAGTACGATTAAATTTGCTAAGTGGCTCCATGCAAGATCACCCTTTCCATATTATCTTCGAAATACATATTCCCTACCATCGTCGATCTATACAACCAACCATCCACAGCCCAAATCGCGGCCCTGACACACCAAATTCTTTCAGCAATTGTGTCAGACCCAGCATCACTTGTTGAGACAGCTGTCTCTGATGCGCTTGAAGGTATCGATGTGACACAACTCGCTATACCGGATGAGGCCATTCGCCTCACCATGGGGGATGCGACGTACGCGATGGAATACGTTTCTCAGATTGCCACGGGGAGCACGTTGACGTTATCTGAATCCATTGCACTAAGAGTAGCTCTGCATAGACTACTCAAATTTCTTCATCTGGGGGAAAATGGTTATCAGTCATTGCTTGAAGTGGCGTGGGCCGAGAAACACCAGGGTTTGATCTACTCATTGCTGGACGTATTGGATTGTGCCGCAACCGAGATCTCTCGGAACATTGAACCGACTAATCATATAATTCCAACAGGCCAGTTCGCAGAAACGATTCTTAATACCATAGCTGACTTGCTTCAGCTGGTCAGTGGTCTGCTCCCTTTATCCCCAATCACTTCACGAACTTCATCCCGCCTTACCGCCGCTATTGTCACCATCCAATCTGTCGTCCATTATCTATTGAATGATCTTTCCGATAATTCCTCCTTGTCCAAGGCAGTTAATGCTGCAGGCAACTTAGCCATCCACACTTTTTCAACCCTCGTTTCTCTCATAGGAAGCGGTGAGGAAGTGGAGGCTGATAAAGCTATCCTCACCACGCTCATATCGAGTAATGTCTTATTCAATCCTCACACGGATGTGACCACAAGACCCATGTTGATCCTCGACCTCATGCTACAACACATTCCCAATCCCTCCATGGAAGCTTCATGCACCCGATATTTACGGAGTTTGGTAGGAGTCTTACCCCAGTTCACGCAATTTATTGCGCTTCTGGATGGTGACAAGCGGGCTTCACTGCTACTCCTTGTCATGGACATGGATGATGGGAGAACGGGTATTGGAGAATATGTCATCCTCCAGGAACTGCGTGACCTGGATGAGGCCTTGGTGGAACTGGTATCCATAGGTCTATCAGTTGCCGAAGAACATGTCGTCAAACGAGCCCTCGTTGTTCATCAGATAACATCGATACTGCAGTTTTTGGTCGAGCTGCACAAAGGCCGGCCCTACCTTGCCGAGGACGTCAGACATTATCTGACCAGGAATGAAGAGGCGGTCTCAAAGCTTGGAGACTGTTTCTACCTCATGACAAGGGATGACATAATCACAGAGTTCTCTGCGCCTTTAGCTCACGAACTTGCGTCGTCCGCAATTCGTCAAGAGCGAAAAGAGCTGGCTCTGTTCCTTCTCATCACAGTTTTACGTTCGGTGAGGCTAACCACACAACCGCTCTCCGCTGCTGATGCCCTGTCAACTTCCCTGAGCCTCTCAGACTTCCTCTTCGAGACATCATCTCTATCTCATGCGGAGCTGGATCAGATTTTCATCGAGTTAGGAGCAGTCATCGTTCACTTGTCATCGCAACCGAGTGAAGACCTTGATGAGATCGAACCAATTGCTCAGGCAATCTTCTCGTTGCTTGAGCTTGTGAAGCATCAACAAGATCGCGTGGGTTGGAATAGGGCTGCAGTTAAGGTCGAGGAAGAAGAATATGCTGATTACGATGATGAAATCGGAAGCAGTTCTGGAGCAGGCCGAAGTTGTCCTATGGTACTTCCAGGACTGACGGAGGATGTGTTCCAAAGGCTTGTTGATTTCTACGACACGGCTCTTCCCGAAGCCGATCGCAGTATTTCCAGCTTCAAGCATGATATTGGGTGGTCAGTCCCTCGAAGCGACCTCACACCAGTCTATCCCCTTCAATCCTCGGCACCGTTGATCACAAGCATTGCCATGATTCAGACGGCGTTGGACGCCAAAGAAGAAACAGCTTCAACCCCACCTCCCCCTTCGACACCTCCAGCCATCCTGGGGTTGGTATCATTGTCTCCTTTCACCGCACTTCGATCGCCTACCACGCGTGTTACAACCTTGACCAAGACATATGCAAATAACGACTTCAGGCAGTTGCGTACAAGTCCCCATATGAACACTTCTCGGCCTCCAAGTATGCATGTTGATGTAAGCATATATTTTTCAATCCGCCTTGTGTCATGCTAACCTTTCCTATCGCAGGACTTTGAGCTTTCCAACTCGCCCACTGCTTCTGTTCGTCCTTTACCCCCTCAGTTATTGCCATCTCATATACCCTCAAATTGGTAGTTTGTCATGTTTTATACTTAGCACCCGACCAAAGAATCTATCATCCAAATGAGTTTTCATTGCATAATATAAAGACTTGGCATGACTTAAGCGTATGAGCGGAGAGTAGCTACAGGGAAGTGTAAGAGATGGAGTAAAATAACGATCACTTAAGAGCAAAAATGAGCTGGGTGAACGAACGCTGATAATATAAGAGGTCAGAACGAAAATGGAAGTATGCTAGTGGGAAGTCCGTGTCCCGGAAACAGAAGCATCAACAGGAGTTGGACCATCTTGGCGTCGGAAATAGTAGTCCATATCATCCTCAGAGAATTCAGTGTTCGGGAAAGCGAGGGGGGAGACGGCATCTTTGCCAATCTCAGCAGATGGAACAGAGACGTCAGCTTCCGGAGGCTTTGAAGAACCTCCAATCTTGAACGTCCTTTTCCTCCTGGCTTTGGCGGTCTTGGCCCTATCCGAAGTCCCGGTACTTGAAGAATCCCTCTTAGTTTGTAGAGGATGCCTAGGTAATCCGCTCCTTACAGTGAAGTGTTCCGGTTCGTGGGTATATGGGGAAAGAGTATGGTTGGATTGACTGAGGATCGAAAGATGTGACAAAGTTGTATTGCCTCCTGGTCTCAATACGATGGCTGGGGTGGGGTCTAAATCTTGTTTCGGGGGTGAACCTATACGGAGAGAATCGAAGGGATGCATGCGAGACGGTGATATAGATCGTCTACGATCTCGACTTCCTCCTGATGAATGTTTACGACGATGACCTGACATGGGCGATCCAGGTTCATCATCTGGGCCAGGCATGTCAGATGATGGAGGAGTGGAGATTGTGTGCGGTGCTCCATCACTTGA
>WSTZ01000090.1:25154-40802 GCA_019632295.1 Tulasnella sp. 418
TTTAGACACATGCGGTACCCCTTGTCACCAGTGCTTGGGACGATCCCTCCATTGACCCTCGTACCGTTACTGAAGATATTCTGCAATGTCTTTTCCACCCCGATTTCCATGATCCCAACTCAAAGATACAAAGAGAAATGCTGTCCTATATGCAGAAATGGATGAGTTCTCAGGGATCTGCACAAGGAGAATTGGTTAGCAGACTTTCCAGGGATTGCGTTCAAAGGCATGAAGATGTTAGGTTCGAAGGGCAGGTTTCGGGACAAGGGCACGATCATGGACTTGATACTCCGGCGGGCTTCCCTGGAGGCCCCAGCGGTTCAGGAAGTGCAGGGCTTGGAGGGCTCGTAGGAAAGGTTCCTGGAATGGGCGAGGCCACTTCATTATTGGGCAAATTTGGCATCAATGCACCTGGACTCGGAGAACCTAAGAGAAACAATTCTGGAAATTATTACACATCCCCGAGTGGACCACCACCTTATGGAGGTGGAGGTGCTTATACCACTAGCCCTCCAGCACATCAATCATCGTTTGGTGGATATGGCGGTGTTCCAGGAGGTGGATACAATATGCCCTCTGGTAGCGGTGGTGACGGTAAGGATAAGAAAAAGAAGGATAAGAAGGATAAGAAAGACAAGAAAAAGGACAAGAAGGATAAGAAGCGAGGTCTCGATGGCGATTGGGAGGAAGATAGCGAAGACAGTGAACGTGAACGTGGCGGGTACTCCTATGGAGGAGCTCCGTCAGGAGGATACGGTGGTGGTGCCAACGTTCCATCCGGAGGCTTTTCTATGCACGGAGGAGGTGGAAGTGTTGGTGGCGGTTATGGCCCACCATCTGGCCCACCACCAGGACAGCAACAACATCAGTATGCACCACCTTCCGGGCCTCCCCCTCCTACTAGATCGACATTTACAATGCCGTCAGCTCCTGGAGCTGCACCTCCCTCATTCCCGCCCACAAGTAGTTTCGGAGGTCCTCCTGCATTCGGGAATACCCCTGGGTTCCCCTCTGCCATGCCTTCGACATTCCCTGGTGGATCTGGATTCATGAGTCAACCTGGAGGCGGAATGGGCTTCCCCGAACCATCCGGATTTGGAGGTTTCTCTGGGTCTTCAGGTAGTCATTTCCGTGGTGGATCTGGTAGTGGTGGGGGACCCAGCTTCCCAAACCCCTCTGGATATCCCGGGGCCGGTTTCCACCCTCCTCATCAGGGCGGTGGTAGTGGATGGTGATATTACACTAGCTCATAAACTTCATGAATCTGGCTCGATTTCATTCCCTCACATCATTGTCACATTTTCATGATGCCTGTGAATCTTGGTTTAAAATTGAAAAAATGTACGCGTTGTAAGTAGCTTCAGGTGTGATCGTGAGCGTAGGCCTGGTGATGGTATGCTCACGATTTCTTAGGCTTGGGCAGCGGTGTCTAGTACAAAGATTCCCGCCTTAAGTAATGTAGACTTCCTATTAGCTCTCGTCCAGCTCTTTCGAACCCTTCTATTTCTCCTGGCGTAATATCCCCATCCGACCACCTCCAAACAGTGAAGCACTTCCAACCACTTACATCATCCTGTCTCCTCTGCTCCGGTTGAATGTACTCGAATAGAGGCAATATATGAGATTCGAGCGCTGTGGCTGAGGTGCTCGCAGTAATCGATAGATAGTCCGGTCTTTCTGCACCTATCTCGTCCATCTCAATGTCAATACTTCGGCGTCGGGCTCTCTGCTTCTCAAATGTAGGTGTTAGGTCAATGGCTGGAATATCGGAGAGGGCATCCGCCGGAAACGATAGAATGCCTGGGTCGAGATATGCGATTGAACTAGGCGATAGGAGGAAAGTAACAGCTCCAGTCCGCTGATCGATTTTCTGTACCTGATTACCATCTTCTTTGTAAAAGGGATCAAAGTTGCGAAGTCATGATTGTATACTTACAAGCAAGTCCTTTTTCACTTCAAAGTCTAAGGAATGGAATTGGCGACTGTAGGCAATAACATCCCCAACCCGTATACGACCCGCCGCAGCCAGCCCTCGAATGTCTGGACTAGACTCAAAGCGTTCAATTATCATCAATTGCAATCATCACTTAAGGAGGCTTGACCAGCTGACTCACGCCTGTGCAGCTCTTTTTGCCTTTGGTGTTGACTTCCCTTTTCCTTTTTCCTTTGGCTCATCGGCCTCAATAGACGAATGCAATGATATCCATTCCTCATCCTTCCAAGGTGCATGTGCCGATCCGCTCAATATTGATTCTTGGTACTCTTGAACGGTCGTGATGTGCTTAGGTTTGAAATAGCCGCTATAGATGTGATCCTTGGAGAAAAGGTCGTTTCAGCTGGGAATTCGAGTAGGGCGATACATTGTATTACCTGAAATGTTTTCGCGGCCGAAGTAAGGAATCCACAAGCCAGTGATGATGGGTTGAAGTCTTCCAACCTCTTTTGGTCTTCAAGTTGCTCAGGTTGAGGACTGGTATTCTGGTTTATATCCATTGGCTGGGAATCGTCTGTGGAATGAATACGGGATGGATGGTATGGATATAGCGCCTCCTCGTATGAAGAGAAAGAGGTGGACGGCAAGAGCGTTGCTAGCATTCTCTTCCTATCTTCTGGAAGCGCGTCCCATATTGATGAATTAAGTAACTTCTAATAGTGGTAAAACACAAGATCAATCTCCCGCTTAACCCGCGCCTAGTGCAAAGACTTGCCGTAATCTCCATCGAGCAGAGCTTGCTTTTGGGCTCAGTGAGTAGGTATTCGAGTGAAGTCTTGTCAGCTTTGATCGGACTAAGAACTGTTGTAGTTTTGGGCCTTTTCATAGGCCCTGAAGTAGCGGAAGACGCCAAGGACGGCGATTCACCATCACCTTCAAGCGGAGCCGATCTCTTACTTGTTGTAACGCGCGTGGATCTTCTTGTGCTAGACATGGAGCTAAAAGCAAACGTGGTTTCTGGCGTGTAGCTGTCAGTGTTAGACGCAGAAACCCACCAGTGGGCGTTGTTCTCAAACGCACCACTTCCTGGATTTCAGTCACCCCTTTCTCTAATCCAAAGAGGTATGCGATATGACAATGTGTATAAGAGAAAAGATTTCTAATCGCTGTCTCAGCTTAGATACGGATAAGGATGGAGTTGTTGAGGGAACAAAGTTTCAGAAGCTATATGGTTGAATTTTCGGTTTCAACACCCCTTAGATCCGACAGTGACAATTTGCCCTCACAACCTGATGATCAATTGAAAAGGAAATTAACTTAGGCATCTGAGAGAGATGAGCAGGTTCAGGGTGAATGAGCCTCATTTCTGAACATTAAGAGAAGAACTTAGATATGATTGTCTGGGACTTGTTTGTACGGTAACTTGAGGTAATTTATAAACGGCGTGATTCAGTTGAACCTCATCCCAAGATTACACAGACTGGGATCTTGGAACAAGATCAGAACTGATCGCGCCCTAATATTATAATCGAATACACATATAAGGGCCAACGCATACAACTGAAGCTATATACTAAACACCTGCGCTTGAGCTTGTTGTGGATTGGTAGTGTTTACCCAGTTGATGCAGACATGTTTTCATTACAACCAAAACATGGGGCAATAATCAATGCGAAATGTCAGCGGAGAATATTGTGTCAAGGCAATGCTTTACCATCACCATTGAGATATCACATGGCGTATGGTTGCACCGATGAAACTGATCACACATATCACTCACCGCGTTGAATTCATCTCTCGAGTGAATTGAGTCTCCAAGTGATTGAGCTCCGTCGATGGATCCTTCCACAATCAGACAAGCTCCAAAGGAGCCGCCATCAGATGGTACAACAGTCCGTCCCTTTAACTTGTATCAAGGTAAAAATGGGGCCGAACGGACGATATCACTGTCAAACCGCCGAAGCGATAAGAGCTCGACTCTTTGCCCCAAATATGTCTATCGTCATAAGCGACTGTTGATTGTGGAAGAATCGAGTAAGAAAATTTTTCATTCACTCTTCCTTAAGTAGGTTAGCGGGGATTGCGGCAATAATCTCCGGCCTGTCTGGCTCAAGACCATATAGGTATAGATATGATACATTGCGTAATTGCTCTACAATAAGCTTAGGTGACATTCTTGGTGGAATTGTACTGGTCAGAAATACTGCTATTGCTCCTGCACTGGGAGCGTCTATCTAGGTACCATCGGCTCCTTGTCGCGCAAGAATGATTCTTAACTCTGCATTAATGATTCAATAACTTTCAACGCCTCCCCGTGAGCGAGTTTATGGATTTTGGCTGGTGAGCTTGCTGCAACTATTATCCTGGCTATCACCTCTCCCTGATTATGGAGGTAATCAGAAAAAGTTATGACAACCGTATCCCCAAAGATCTCACCAGTTCGACTAGGCAGGCTACCACGATAAGCCAGATAATAATCCACGTGATACGGTGCATAGCGCCATTGTCAAGATGCTCCAATATCAAGTCGAGCTGTGGATAACAATGTCAGTTGGCTCATAAGGGCGACAATTCTCGAACCCACCAAATCTGAGGTCACTCCCATGCGCTCATTCAGTACCCCCACTCTGTCCTCGATCTCAAAGTATTCTCTACATGCATCATAGAGATCCTTCAAACTGGCTTCACTCCAGAACAATTCAGGGGTGTCCAAGACATTGGATACGAGGTTGACATCCCTTCGCAACTTGAATAAACGCCCAGTCAAACGGAGTGCTTCGGTCCGTCCCAGTTTGAATTCGCCGGTGGAAGCGAGTTGCTTTGGAATAGACATTATTTTTGTGTCGAAAAGAACGGTTTGGGTCGACGATTCATAATGACCTAGGAGAACTGACTGAGCGATAGCATGTGATAAAGATATCTTGAGAAGATGGGAGTGAGTTTTGAAGGCTGAAGTATCACCATTAGATCATGTCCGATCACAAAACAAAAGGTACTCACTGAAGAAGTCGTTGTAGATGCGGGGTGACGGTATCGAAGGGTCATACTTAGAGACAGGGACACGTCAGTCAAGTGGCCGAGAGACGTAATTTATCAGAATACCTACCACGTAATGACACTCTTCTACCTCCCATTTAGCTTCGGGCATCGGTCTGACGCATATCATCGCCTTATCCAGATCGTCCAAGAAATCTCGCTCTTGGCCTTCCTCAAACCCGAAGAAGACTACCACACCGTAGTCGAACACTACAACTTCGGCGATTCGATCTTCTTCCCTTCTAGCCTCAGACTGAGATTTCTTAATTATTGGACGAGGCCGCACGTTTTCAACTATGGGTGGAGGCAAATCTGGACCCAGCTCCATGCCAAGACCTTCATAATTACCATCGAGCTCCCCATCAGTTTCAACTTCTGATTCTCCTTCAGGTATACGAGAGAGTGTCTCGATCCTTCTAGACCGGAGGATAGGTGGAGAGGTAGAGATGAAACCCCCTTGCGCCGAAAAGTCTACAGGAGAGTCAGGAGTAGAAAAGTATGTATCGTTGTAACCATACTCTTCTGCTTCAGACATCCTGGAAAGAATAGATTTGACGCCGGGAGATTTCGGAGGGGAAGAACGAATGTTCACGTTTGCACCATAGCCGGGAAGTAGTGGCAGATGATATACCTGTGTGAAGAAGGTGAGAATATTGCTATCTTGGTTAAAATTCTTTGTGCCCTTACAGCATAAATTGCTTCATCAAACGTCCTGGGCTGCACTCCGTGCTCTCTCTTTAAGAATGCAGCGAGTAACTTCATCCTGAATCCTCCTGCGACACAATATGCGGTGAGTCGCTTAAATCCAGCTCTTTGACGCTCCTCTTTGCCCATTTTCTCGCCTTCACTCCGATGTTCGTGAGTATGTGTAACTGCTCCAGGTGCAGAGACTTGGCCATCTGTTCGAAGCTCATCGGGAAGTGGCCTAGTCTGAGGTTCGGAAGGAAGGACAACTAATTTCTGGGAGGTTTTTGAGGTCCTCTGAGTTTTCTGTGAGGGTGCATTTGCAATTTTGGTGGGTAACGAAGAGGGTAGGATAGAAGGTGATGGAGTTACACCATGTCCGACAGACGGTCTTCTAGCCAATACAGGACCATATTCTGGTATTGAAGGGAGAGATGATGCTTGCTGTTGCTGTTGATGATGTATTCCAGCTCTCAACGCTGAAGCTGTTCTAGCCAATCCTGGCATAGGTGCACCAGGTCTTCTATTAGGTTGTCCCAATGGGCGGGACATGATGAATGTTGGTAATACTAAGGGTCAATGAGATGATCAGTTATTCAACCCCAGTTATTCTTGGAATCGACATCGAACATTTGACGCTATTTGTCAAAGGGTCTCTTCTATCGGCCCCCCCTGCCCGCCTTGGCTTATCCCACCAAGGTTTACTACCCCTGAAACAATCTAGTCGGCCGCAGTATTTCCCCGATAGACGCGTAATGTTGCGGCATCAGATCTGAAACTTGCTTGTGAATTTGTGAAATAAACTTCGGACACAAATCAGGTATATATCATTGAATGTCTCAGTTTTCCGTAGTTTCCCTTACGTATGAGGCACCAGTCGGTGTTTGACAACGATTGCACAAGCGTCTAGCGGATTACTCAAAAGATTTGCGCTTGCCACCACCACTTGTTTCGTGTTTCGCTATGTCGGAAAGCCCCCCTCGCCTAAAACCACGAAGGTGAGAGAGCATGTATACGCCGTATACTACGATCTAATTTCTGGTAACCCACAGAGCTTGCGACGCCTGTCGTAGAAAACGAACCAGATGTGATGCAATTAGCGAAGAGACACCTTGCCCATCGTGTGTGTCAAAGCACATTAGTAAGTGATCCCGAATTTCCGGTGGACTGTGCACTTACGCCTACTCTAATCTAGGTTGCACCTATATTGAATCCTCAAAGAAGACAGGAATTCCCAAAGGGTAACTTTCTTTCCGTATCAAATCGCTATTCTCATTGATCGGCCCCCGGTAGCTATGTCAGCGACCTGGAAGAACGAATGCGGAACCTGGAACTACTGGCGGCCAAGGTCAGGAGACAAAGTCACTCTAACTCCACACCATCTGATCTGTCGCATATACCAAACTAGGTGGTGCCAGACGCCAGTCTGCTCCAACAGCTCGGGCCTACGCTCAACCTCGAGACCTGGCTCGACAGCCATCAGAGCAAGGCCAGTGGACCTTATCTTAGTGGTTCCAATACACCCTTTTCCCAGAGAAGGAGTCCCTCAGTTTATCCGGCTCCAGAATCGATTGTACGCCTTCGATCGGTACCACTAACTCCTTACAGCGATGGCGATGCTGTTGAGGAGCAATCTCCAGAGGAAGAATCAAATCCGGTCTACTTTCTTGAGGAGGCTCAGGGTCGATATCATGGCTCGGTATTTGGAATCCATCACTTTCCCGTATATAATTATCTAATTTATGATTAGGCGTCATCTGCACATCTCATCCATACAGGGAGGGCGATGAAAAAAGACATCCTCGGCTATGACCTGCCTTTCAAGGCTCAGTCAGATCCCATATGCTTGAGGCCCAAGTTCTGGAGCATCAATTCCGTACGTGCTGCCATATCAACAACGTTTTGCCTGCCATAAGATAAATACTAACATACATCTCAAAGTGGGAAAGGGATCCATCGATTCCCAGCGACTGGTCCTTGATGTTTCACTTTCCTCCTAAAGATTTGGGCCGCTCTTTAATCGAGCTATTTTTTGACAACTTCATTCCTCAATACCCGATCGTGGATAAAACGAGTTGTCTTGAGAGTTTCTTCAAGGAGAAGTATAAGAGTGACCCAAGCGAAGCAGCTCTATATCTGCTCATCTGCGCTGTTGGATCCAAATGGTCCAGTGATCCCCGTGTCTGCGTTTCGCCTGAACTTAGTGAAGGAAAAATAGATTTTTTGTCATCCGGATGGAAGTACTTTAATCAGATATGCTCCCTTCCCCGTGAGTGCAACCTGTTAGATGGCCTTCATTGTTAGTCAATGACACTCAATTAACTCACAACTCTTCCGTAGCGCCATCGCCTTTTCGTCCTCCTAAATTACAGGACTTGCAAGTTGCTGCACTGGGAGCTTTCTATACAGTCAGCACAAGTGTATCTCAAGTCGCTGCACATGTTACGGGAATAGGCATACGGATGGCAGTTGTAAGTAACTTCCAATATCGTTCATTCATGAGCTAAATCGTTACCCATGAAGGACGTCGGTGCGCACCGCAGATCTGGATATGGTGGTAGCTGTGGTCGACCCCCAAGCGAGGACCAGTGGTGGAAACGTGTTTTTTGGTACGTTGATAAGGCATGCTTAGTCCAACACTAATGATATAACTTAATCACCTGTTCAGGCTTTTAACATTATATGACAAATTAAATAGCACTGTACATGGTTGGCCTGCGGCAATACGAGACGAAGAGTAAGATGACAATAATCACTGCCAACAGTATCCTAAGACCCTTCCGCATAGTTTCGACGTAGACTTGCCCCTTGAAGTCGACGAAGAATACTGGAGTACAGGCGTACCGAGACAACCCAACGGAAAGGTGAGCGATTGAACTAAGATATATATGAAAGGATGATATCTTACTGTTTCATAAAGCCGGCCCTAGTCACAGCTTTTATCCTTCGCCTCAAGCTTGGGCAGATCCTAGGTCATGCACTCGGAACAATCGTATGCATCTTAGTATTACCTGCTTTCTCTCAAGAACGGTGCTGATGTATTCCGTACCTTGCATGTAGTACGCAATCCATAGATCAAAAACTCATTTCGGTTTCACAGGTGAAACATGGCAGCAGAACATATGTGAGTCCATATATATGGTTTGTTACGCAGAGATCTTAGATTTGCTTGGTTTAGTGGCTGAACTCGATAGCAAGATGAATCAATGGCACGATTCTATTCCGGATCATCGTTGGTTATATTTTGTTTTCTTTAGGGTGCCCATGGTACTTACTGTCTCGCACGGTTCTAGTAAAATGGAATCCAGCCAACCCGGATCGCGTATTCTTCGCGCAGTCAGCAACGTTATATCTCTGCTATCACTCCCTGCAGATCGAAATTCATCGGCCATATACCCCATGGCACCGTGGCGGTCGCACAAAAAGCCGGGATGCAACCATCTCCGAAGCCTCTCGTTTGATTTGCTTGAACGCGGCGAAGCAGATCAGCCATGCCTTACCCTTTGTAATCGAAAGAAAGCTCCCAGACTTGCCCGAGTACATGAAGGCCGCTGCAATGGCAGGTGTTATCATTACAGTGGCTGCGCTACAAAAAATCCAAATCGCTCGTAAGAATGGCAAGGATGCACAGGTGGATTTGAGCGCTGAGAAGGAGATGCTCCCAACTTGCATGAGATATTTGGATTCGGCCGCCGAACGGTACGCTTTTGACATTGAAACAGCGTTGCTTATCGGACTAACATCGTCGTATAGGTGGTATATGGCAGGATATGCAAGGTAACTGACGATTTTATGACACCATTCAACGCTTCGTTATTGACAATGAATATTGCGATCACACTGCTACAGCGAGATGCTCAAAGACATAGCAGCTCCAACCGGAATATTAGCCGATTACACGACACAATCTTCCAAAGTCATGACTCAAGACACTAGATTATATTCAACATCTCACCATATGCCCAATGCCCCGGGTTCAGTCCCATCATATGCACAACAGTCTACTTCCTCCAATCCATGGACCTTGTTTTCGAGCACGTCTTCATCACCGAACTCGCCTCACTCCTCTATTCCATTTAGCCCAAGTTCATCTGGGGTCTCCCACTTGCTTGCTCCATCCCTTGATCCTCTCATTCCTTCATCCATGCCAAAGCCAACCCTTCGCCGTCAAGTCTCAGCTCCTATGTTTGGCAGTGATCTGCAACCATCACTTTCGGGACCTGGACGAAACGTCAATCAAACTGGATTGCATCGGTTACACGAAGAAGAAGTTGTTAGAATGGAGGCCTCATACACAAGTAATATGTCGGGGCTTCAACCCAGCGTGAACACTTACTTACCTTTTGACACATCACCATTGTTTAACGCCGGCGCGAGAAGAAATGAGGCCTCTCTCGGCTCAAATGGCCTTGCGACTGCTGATCCAAATTATCAGTTCGCTCAGTCGTCCCCTCCCTTTGTAGGGGATCACACTACGCCTTTCCTTGAAGAGCCAACGTATATGAACATGTTCGCTTGTTTGGTACAAGCGGGTATGGGGGTAGGAGTTAACGGAATGAATAGCGAGAGTGGGATGAACTACATGAGGCAGATGTTTCAAAGTCTGGTTCCCTTTGACGGTGTTAATATGGGTCAGGATATAGGAGAAGGCGTATCAAGCCCGCTCGGGTTGGGCGTAGACGACTTCAGTCCATACAATAGCCAGGCCGGCGCCAGCAATTTTGATCAGTTAAGTCCTCGATAAAGATGTATACCACGACATTTTCTGACACCTTTGTTATTGGTATGTAGAATTTTACGTCAAGCTGGATGGGCAAACGATGAATGGAGGCGCAGTGAAACCATGAACGTTAGAGATGGCGTACGACTATCATAAACATGATTTGTATCCTTAGAATTACTCTAGCCCCTATATGATATATAATGTCCAGCGAGTAATAGTTGATTCGATCAATCTGAGGGCCATGCTATTCTTGGTGACGATGACCAACGGCATTGCCAGGCCAGTGCGGAGGTCTATTAGTTAGGCACCGCTCAATTAATCCAAGCATCACCGTTTCAAAGCGGATTTGCATGCTTATCTGACAGGACAATACGACGGGTAAGGTGTAGTCCGAGCTTTCATTTCAATAAGTGAAGACTACTCACTTGATTGCATTGATTACCTTCACCTCGAGTATAATGACCTCCAGAACTGGATGTCATTCATGTCCATAACCACCGTTCATTACATTCATGCTTGCATGATGATGTAGGGAGATGGCCTACCATGTCGTTGATTTGCCTAGCTCGGGAATGCGCATTACAGATAAAAGCTCGGCTTTTGTAACTAGGGCAACACTTCTCCCGGCTCACAAGCAAGCGGAATTGAATTTCTAGACGATCCCAGCAGCAAGACTAGCTTTTACTCAGTCGAATGCTGAACATTTGGCGATATTTTGATCGGCCTCACGTCTCGGCCTCCGACGGGCCCACCTTCTCCACCAGAATTACAAAGATGATAACTCAAAAGCCAATCAGCGGAACGCGTGATTAAACTCTTCCCCCTTAAACTCAGTAGCGGGTCTCTAGCCGAGTCACCGAGTACATAACACCGAGTACTTTACATGTGGAGCCCGGGGTAGCTAAATTTACACCCCGGACTTCAAATTGCCAGCGTTGAAATTGGATCTCTAATCACAACCATATCAACATGTTAGACAGTGCTTCCCAATCAAGACCGCGTAGGCAAGTCTACTAATAATTCGTCAAACACATCATACCAATTCCCCATCATCTCAACAGAGCATGTGATGCATGCCGTAGAAAGCGAACGAGGTGTGAGAATGCTAGTGAAAGCCTTGGTCGAGCATGTTTGTCGTGCCTGTCAAAGCAGATTAGTAAGTGTGGTGGAGGTATGCTTCGAGGACATCTAGTTCATTGGGTTTAATCATCTAGGTTGCACTTTCAACGAAACTTCCAAAAAGACAGGCATTCCGAAAGGGTCAGCCTCTTGTGTTTGTGCCAATAAATCACGTCTGACGGTAGATTGACGCAGATATATCCATGCCCTGGAGGAACGCGTGCGCGATCTCGAATCCTTGGCAGCAAGGGTAGGAAATACTCCTAGCCCCGATAGAGTTAGTGGTGCTGATATTTTGCTCGGATAAGGTGATGCCAGAGAGCACCTTGCTTGAGCTGATCGGACCCATGCCCACTCAAGAAACCTGGTTAGAGAATCATCGGGTCCAAAGTTCTGAACATGCCAGCGACTTAGGTACATTCGTATCATCAAGACCAAGTGGCGCATCCATATATCCCGCACCTGAAGCAATTGTTCGCCTCAAGTCAACCGCCCCAAATCCGTATGACGATGAAGGGAATCCCACCCAACAACTGCAAGAGGATGATGCATTGGATCTGTCACAGGTCGAAGATATCCTGGAACATGCGCGTGGTCGCTACCATGGGTCGGTGAGTTGATGCAAAATATTCTTGCATTGCTGAGTGCTGATATTAACCCAGGCTTCTATGCGATATCTTATTAAAAATGGTAGAGACTTAAGACAGGACATACTTGGTTCCGATCCTCTTTGTAAGATACAACCAGATCCACCAGCTGTCAGGCCCAAGTTCTGGGCCCGCGATATTGTAAGCTGCATTCAATTCTTTCAGTTCTGTCATTGATCTAGACGCATATTACCGACAGTGGGAAAATGCTGCGATTTCTGAAGGAGATAGCTGGTCTTTAACCTTTCGCTTTCCTTCAAAAGGTCTGGGTAGATCTTTGGTTGCACTATTCTTTGACAACTTCATTCCCCAATTCCCCCTTTTCGACCGGACAACTTATTTCAGTGGTATGGACAAAGAAGAATATAAGGGGAATGTTAAGGATGCTTCCTTATATCTTCTTATTTGTGCGATTGGTTCGAAATGGTCCAACGACCCTCGAGTTTGTGTGCCAACAGAGATGTCGGGGGGCAGACTGGACTTCTTATCATCCGGATGGAAGTTCTTCATCCAAGTCTGCACGCTTCCACGTGAGATTTGACACATACTTGCTCTACCTGCTGTACGCTGAATAAATCATTATTCTTCAGCTCCATCCCCCCTCCGCGCCCCAACGCTGAAGGATTTGCAAATTGCAGCGCTTTCATCATTTTATGCAGCATCCACTAGTTCCCCTCAGCTCAGCTGGCACCTTTCGGGGATTGGTCTGAGGATGGCAATTGTAGGTGCTCCCTAACGTGACCACAGATTGTGATTACTGAATTACCCAAGGATGTTGGAGCCCACCGTCGAAATGGTCGTCGAGACCACAAGTCATCTCGATTGACTGAAAACGAACGCTGGAAACGAGCATTTTGGTATGTCTGAAGGACTTGAAGGTTCCATATGCAATAAGCTAATTGATAGCTTCTAGGGCGCTGACAGTCTTTGATAAAGCAGGCAGTACCTCCCAAGGGTGGCCAATTGCTCTGCACGATGAAGAGTCAGTACCAAATAATTGTCTCAGCAATTCAATCCTTATGTTTCAGTTGAAGTTTTGACGCAGAGTTACCTCTTGAGGTGGATGACGAGTACCTTCTGGATGAGGCAGAAACTACTCCCATACAACCCGATGGAAAGGTAAGCCAATCCTCTGGTAGGACATTGCATTGGGCTGAGGGAAGAGCCATAAAAGCCCTCAAAAATAACAGCATTTGTACTCCGGCTCAAGCTTTCACAAATTCTGGGGTACGCACATGGAACTATTGTGAGTTCTTATGTTTCTTATTGCAAACCAGTGACAATAAGGAAACAAATTTGCTTGGTCAATTATCACAGTACTCTATAAATAAGTCCAAGAAACACTTTGGGTTTACCGGCGAGAAATGGCACCAGCATATCCGTGAGTCTCTCTGGGTTCTTCCATTTTCTGCATTTCACAGATTCTTTCTTAGTCGCGGAGATGGACAGTAGGATGAATAAATGGAAGGACTCCATTCCAGATTACCGTTTGTTATATGCGTTTGCTCCAATTGCTGACTCACTTACACGGGTATTTTTAGTAAGATGGAATCCGATCAATGCTGATGGCTTATTTTTCATGCAGTCAGCAATACTCTACCTCATCTACAACAGTCTGCAAATCGAAATTCACCGACCCTACACCCCCTGGCTACCGAACCTACTTCCTAAACATCAACAGTCGACTGTCTCTGAACCTTCTCGTTTGATATGCATTAATGCAGCTAAACAGATCGGTCACGCACTACCAGTACTAGTGAGCAGAGAGGCGCCAATAATGCCCGAACCCATCCGGGCCGCAGCCCAGGCAGGTTTCGTTATGGTCATTGAGGGTCTACAGAAAATCCGTGGAAGCAAAGATCAAGGAGAGAGGAGGGTGGATCTAGAAGATGAAAAGGAAACGCTGAGAGGCTGCATCCAATACTTGGAGTTTGCCGGCAAACGGTAAGCACGAATTTATTTCACGCAGTGCAATTACTGAAACAGACCTGAAGATGGTTCGTGGCGGCATACCTTAGGTTTATAAGCTCTCTCGAGTACTGTTTATGATGCCAGCTAACCTGTAACTGCTTGTTGACAGTGATATTATGAAGGACCTGGCGCACCCCACGAATATGCTTGACGGTTATAAATCGTTGCCTTCCACAACGACGCTGGTGCCGGATGATACATTGTTGAATGCCGATCCAAGGGCATCAGGGTCTAAAGAATTGACGGAGGTACATGCATTTGCTTCAGACTTTATCGTGCAATCTTGCGTGTTGATTCGGATTCGGTGACTAGAATATAGATTTTGGTGGCCCTCATCAAGACGAAGAAGTTGTCCTTATCCAACCTTCTCCCTCTATGACAACATCTGTCATTGAAGTACATGCCAAGGAAGCATCATATTCTGACCTTAGCTCAATACTTGAGCAACAAGGGGATCCTATTATAACCTCTCAAGGGGACGACCGCACAGTCCAGAATGCAGAATCAACAGCTGCTCAGTCGCATCGCTTTCCGAATCACCCGTCTTCGCAGTTATCGGAGGAATATAGCTGTGGATCTTTGTTCGATTATTTGACTCAAGCCGGGTTTAGCGGGGAGGTGAATGGTGCAACCGTTTCAGGTGGGATGAACTACATGAGACACCTCCTAGGGAACATGCCGACCGTAGATGAAGAATTGATGGTAACAAATATGGAGGATGATCATTCACCTTGGGCCCCAACCCAGCAGAAATAGTTTAGTTAAGAATTTTGTAACATTAATCAGTTGTTTCTGTAGCTAGCCTCTTTCATTGTTCGTTGAAGGGTACAGCAAGATTTTTCTATGAAAGGCGCTCTCAAATACTATTCCTTGAGAGAATCATGAATTTGGTATACTATGAAATTGGAGGAGGCTTTCGAGGAAGGGGGTGAATAAGACGAACGCTGGTCTACTAAGACGGAATGTGGATGGACTAAGCAACTAATCTATGGTAGACGAGGAGCTGCTTGGCGGTTCTTGTATCACTGGGGTCATGAGCCAATGGATATCAGCCTTTATTTTCTGCTCCTCCCGGAAGACTTGGTCTATATAGTGGAGGAACTTTTTGAACCAATAGTCCATGAGCCAAGCGTTTCCCTTTCAGGTTTAGCAAAACGGTAACATTCTCACCTGGTCTGGTGTCAATTTTCTAAGCTTGACATCTTGCAATAGACGGACGAATTCATTCCAGCTTGGAGAATCATCTCTATCTCTGAATACCCGTCCTTGACTATAGTCTTTTCGTGCACAATATTCTTGTATTAATGAAGTAATACGAGCTGCGTCCTCCATCGTAGGCCGGGAATCCTCGGCCGATTCTGATGCTCGCATTCGTACATGGACTATGGGAGCTGGCTTCCATAAAGGGATAGCCATGGGACTTGGCGAAGTAGTTGGTGACGTACAAGCGAACAGAGGCAGAGGTGATTTATATTGGAGGGAATGGTACATGTCCGACTGTGGATGGCCGACGTTCAGAGGAGTAACCTTTCCAT
>WSTZ01000091.1:7337-42457 GCA_019632295.1 Tulasnella sp. 418
CGATAACCGAACATCTTGAGTGACGCTGGGCATCGGTGAGTGAATCAAGCTGATACTGTGTCAGCTGACTCATACCTGAATTGAATCTGTAGTGCGATGTGGGATTTATGTTGAAATTGCGACCAAATCTATCTTGTCGCAACATCCTCACCAATGGTCCCAAATTCAACATTCGTTTTCAATCCATGGAGGCGCTTGCCTCTACTCCACGGCCATCGCCAGTCACCTATGAATCACCCGTCGTCGAAGAGCAGAGAATCACCAATCCCGCTGCTGTCTCACGCCAAGCTGCCCAAATCATCCGAAAGGCTGTAGCAAGTGGCTCTCCAGGCATGGGTTTCAGAGTGCTCAATGGCATCTATCGTCACTCTGCGCGGTTGCAGGAGGGAAATCTACCCAGCGATATTCCAGTCCAGTCTACGATTCCGAGGAGATTGGCTACAACTGCAATGGTTCATGCGTTGCTTCGAGCTGGAAAGCCGCTTAAAGCTGCGCAAGTGGCAGAGATCGCTTGGATTGGGAGGGAGAAAGGTGGATCAAGCATTGGAGGGGGGATGAACCTATCTTACAAGACTTCGGATGCTATCATCGCTGCTCTGTGCCAGCCGTCGTCGCTTCAACCAGCGGGCTTGCAGCCTTGGGAGATCTTTGCAGATGTCAAGAACTCCTCCCAACTACGCACTGATCTACATTCCAAGGTGGAATCCCGGTCGGAGGATCCGGATGAATTCGCTCAACATGTAAAATGGATGGAAGGAATCGTCAACAAGAATACGTCTATCAACCCTCGCGCACAATCTCTTTCTTTCTTTTCGCCACGTGGAAAGAAATCGTCTTCAGGTCCAACTCCCTCTTCATCTTCAAACACAGCTTCCACGCAATCATCATCGTCGCCCCGTTCTTCAAGGACAAGGACGAAGCTAGATTACTCCACCCAGCGAGCCATTCTCTTCGTACGAGTTGCAAGACACGCTCGTCAGAAACGGACAACTCACATGTACAAGCGCATTATTGATGCATGTCTCATCCAAGGGGAGGTGATAGTGGGCACATTGTTATTTGTGTTGCTGGTACGGGATTGGCAAGCTCGGCAGATGATCAAAGCTGCCGAAATGGAATTGGGCCATCATGATGGAGTCGATGCTGGAGATTCTGGGTCGGAAGGGAACAATCTCGCAGCGCAGAAACCTACCCTGGATCAGCCTATCAGTCTTCAAACTTTCCCTACTGGTTTATTATCCGGAATCAACCATCAAAGCGCCGAACACATAGGCATTCATAGAGTGGAGCTCCCATATCCCAGTCCAACATTGATCCCTCCCATCCTCAATGCTCTCAACTTATCCATCTCTCAAGAGGATCAAAATCCTCGACGCGTCTCCATCATCCGTACCTCTAAACGATCACAAGTTGCCTCTTCAAGAGCCGATCCCGTTGAATCTGGTGAAGCATTATCTCACTTGTTCCATCTTCTCCGAGAACGCTCTCTTCCAGAGGTAGATGCCCATCTGATCCGTGCATTGGGTGATCTACCTGAAGGGTTCCCTCAAACCATCAATATAATCTCACCTCTTCTCGCCGACGAAGTTTTTGATACGCATGAAAGTCCAATGCCATTGACTGTGCAATCAGGGAAGGGGCAACAGAAGAAGGGGATACCTCTACAAGCCGCCGCTCACAAAGTCCTTCTTTCTCTCCTCGCTGAACCATATCAAGATCCTCCCGAAGGTCAACCACCAGTTCTTAGCATGAGGGCACACACCGAACTCCTTTCATTCAGTCTTCGAAACTCCCTCACTGATTCACTTGGGAATGCAAGGAAGGTCCTTCGGGGTATAGTTCAAGCTGGGTTGGAACCCAATGAACACGTGGGCAAGATCATTCTTAGGACCGCCACACTTCAGAGGTTGGACTCCATGGGGAAAGCGTCGCTGGATAGCATAGCTCTTGGCCTTGAAGCTAAGAAGGAGCTTGGAGAGGGCATAGATCTGCGTGTGCTCTTGCTCATCTACGCCCTGCGCGCTCGTTGGAATCCACATGACGTCAGTCTTCTTTCCAAGTTGCGCGATCTGCAGGCAGAGATGAACAAGCAAGCCGAGAAGGGACAATTCTTCTGGGGCCATTCCGCGCTGTTACACACCCTTATCCAATATCTCGTCTCGAACGGTCATGCTGACCTCGTCGTTCAAAATCTTCCTCTCCTTATTCCATCACTGGGATCCAGACACCTCAACGCACTGGACGTAGCTGCATCATATGGTCCAAGCCTCTACATTGCCATATTCAATGCTATCGCCAAACTCCCACGTCGTAACACTGGATCTGCCGAAAGGTTATGGCACTTTATGAAAGCTGCCGAACGTCAAAGTTGGTGGCTATTCCTCAAGCACGTTTACCAACAACGAGCTGGGCTGGAAGCAGAAACAGCCGAGGTGCATGGGTGGCCATGGTTGATGAGTGTTCATGGGTATACACTCATGATGAAGATCTATGCGAGAGAGGGGAAGAGTGGAGTGCTCCGAGCGGAAGGGATATTCAGACCACAACAGATGTACACCAAAGGATGGGGTTCCACACCTCTTGATCACGAAGACAACGACAACCAGTTGCATGAGGTAGACCTGAAATCGGTAGTGCGAAGCGAGACCGCTAGACATCGAGCCTTGCATATCCATCATCGCTTGCTCTCGTTACCTCATCGGGTGCCTCAGGTGTTACAGAGCATGTGGAACAAGTTGGAGGATGCGTATGGGATATTACCTGAAGTCGATGCTCCCAAAGGCTTCGACTTGTGGGACCTCAGAACTCCAAGTTATCCAACTCCAAACGCCGCGTACTTCAATGAAGCATTGGACTTGTGGGGTCGAGTTGATGGATGCAGGATGCGTAAATCGGTGGATCGGGTTCGAACACACCGTCGTTCGGCATCAAGCCGAAAGTCAATCTCAAGGTCTAGGGCTATACATCCTATACCGGGTTCAAAGGTGAAGGCGGAGAGCGTGGAGCACCCCAACTTGGAGGGAAATCTATATTTCGAGAGGCTGAAGAATGATATGGAGAAGTTTGGGTTCGAGTTGCCGCCGGCTTTCCGGCCCCAAGATGATATAGGAAGAAAGGATTCTGTTACAGATATAGGACCTCAAGGTCCATTCAAAATACCCTGGAAGCGGCCTGCTGGTGACGAGAGGGATTGCGTTGTTCATCCAAATTCTCCACCTTGGCGCTGGGAGTCGCATCCAGGATAGTAGAGTAATCCAACCCCCCATGTTTACATATTTGCTAATCTTATCGCATTCGCACCCTTCTCTGCAACAACTGTGTGTAAGAATAATGTATTATGAAAGCTTTGGATCGAAGTTACAAAAGGATATTCTTAATCTCGCTTTATTCCATGAGGTGCAGATGCGGCAGCGGTAAGTGTACTCGGCAGAGCTTCTTCACCGATACTGTACAGTAAGGAGATTGAAAATCCAATCAACAAGATGAGGAAAATAGTTGATCCGGCGAGGAGGGTAAATGACCTGTGATAGAATAGGGTTAATGCCAGCAGTGATCTCAAAAATTCAAAATACGCACGTGCTGATGTCTTTCTTTTCGCAGCTCAATCCGGCCCAATGCTGCTTTCGTCCTTTGGAGTCTTCCGTGACAGCACATGAGCACGTAAAGCAAGATTTACCCGCCTTCGTTACTTGGTTGCAAGATCCGTGACCAGAGCAGCCTGAAGTAGCCTCGACGCAGGTATTATTATCTTTGTAGCAGGTGCTAACGGAGAAGACAATTTTGTTGCTGTTGGTCGAAAGGATTGTTTCGGACTCGGCCGAGCGACGAGAGTGAGACGTCTTTTCGGAAGGAACGACAATGATTGCTACTTGACGGGATTGCAATGATGGCTACAAAATTATTATTCGTCATTAGAGGTGAGTCATCATCAAAAGAACTTTGAAAATCACATACGTTGCTGAAGAAGGCTTCCATTGACCTCGCAGCAGTAGCATACTCTTCACTGTCCCTGCCATGCTCTTTCTGAATCTCAGCTAGTCCATTCACCTGGAATGCTGAGAACTGGTCAGACCCCTCATCTGGTTCATCTTCACCATCGACAAGCTCCAACATCCGACCCAATTCGTCCACAAACATGGAAGCAGCGTGAGAGGCCATATCAAACAAGTCAAGTAGACCCTTGTACGCTGAAGAAGAAGTTATTGACTCCTCCAGAGAAGAGAATACATCCGAGAAAAGGTGGTGCGCCTTTTCAACGTAGGCATGGATTAGGTCGGTAAATTCGGAAGCCTTTGGTGGGTTGGGAATAACGAATGTGGGCTTCACTTTGTGAGGAATGAAGTCTGAATAGAGTTAAACTCTGTTATTGGTTGCTTTTTGGGAAGGAAGGACAACTCACCTTCGGGATGATCAGATTGAACGACAATGAGTGTCGAACCACGATGACCTTCCCCAACCTTTGCGGACGAAGGTGGAATCAACTCTGCCCAATCTCCATTCATGTCTTCTCCAACAATTTCTCCAAGGTCAAATCCTAGGTGTTGTGCGAGTAACAGGTTGGCTTCCGTGGGGTTGACTGCGGGTGCTTCATGATGTAGAGTGGGATCAGGAGGATAAAAGTACACTTGCGCTTTGGGCAGTTGCTGGGCTGAAGCAGCACCAATAAGCGCCACAGTTGCCACTAAGGTGATTAGTCGACTATACACCATCTTCCGTTTCCGCTATGGGATACTTGGCACAGTCGACGTCGTTGCGGTTCAGACTACTAATTCTCCTGTTCACACGGTTTGGCACGAATTCGACGCACTCCTATTTTCCTCTCCTAAAGAATAGCTCTATGACAAACCTCTGTTTTGTATCTTGATGGAGTGCTATGGTATATGTAGTTTAGTCTATCAAGGTCTCCGTCTAGTCCATCTACCATGATGGCTCCTATCAGAGTCGTGACTGAAGCAAGGCCTGCTTCGAACCCGCAGAGTGATGACTCTTTAGAAAACTGGCAATTTCTTCGCCTGTATGATCAAATATTCAGTAACACAATTCTCGTGGCTCAAAAGCACCTACCGAGAGTCTTTGGGGCCTCGTGTACAATCTAAGTGGATAGATATCAATCATTGAATCAGATTGGACAGCACCACGAAAGGGCTTACCAGATGTCCTGCCTCTGGAATACGAATGTTGCTGGAGTTACGTGGTCGCCTCCAAACATTGTGCTGTGTAATCTCGGCATTTCCGGTACTGTTGGAGTCCAGTTATTGGTCAAGGAAGGGGCGAAGTCTAGTACAGCGAGAGTCACATACGGCCCAGTTCCATTTACTTTCCCTGCCATAATCCAGTGGAGTATTATACGTTCATCCAGTCGATCTAAGAGTTCCCATGTTTCAAAAGGTAGTGTACGTTCAGCAAAGACCGCAGCTTCCTAGAAAAAAGAATCGTCAACACGGTCATTGCTATGTCATGCGGGTTGTCTACCTGAAGTCTGCTTGTCTTTAGCCTCACAGTGCCATCTTCATGCTCATAAAGTCCATCCTGAACGTAAATATCCAAGACTCTGGGATCCCAGGCCTGGAAAAATGGGTTAGACTGGAAAGTCTTTAACGCTTCCTCCCTGCCAAGAAACGTTTAACCGCAGCTATTCATACCAATGTAATCCAAACCTCACTTTGACTCCCATTGATCCCTTCTGGAAAGCGATCCGGCCACTAGTGTCCCCGTACCGCCACTGGGGTCAATCGGCAAACCCGGTATAATAACAGGATCTACCAGAACCAGGGAATCCCATAATAGTGGTACCTCAATGGCAGCTCGGGCACTAAGCAATGAAACAGAACCATAAGAATTAATTTAAAATAGAAGCTTCTTCACGCACACAGTACATCCTCCTAGGGAATGGCCTACTCCAACCATATTTCGCCTCTCGAATCCTCGTTTACGGCGTTGTTCTGCTTCATCCCGAGACACCTTGTCCAGAAACGTGGGTAAGGACGTTCCACATGATATTTCAGAAGGAATATAATTCAATAAAAGGTTGAGCATATCCCGAGCGTTATCAGCCCATGCGACTGATGGGCTAAATTTCAATATCCTTCGCTCCTCCATGAAGGGAAAGATGTGCTTACAGATATCACCTAACTTCCCGGAATTAAGTCTCGCACTTTCTCCATGATTTACAGCTTCAAACGACCATATTTCATTTATTGGAACTGAAGTGACATCCAATATTGTACACAACGTTGGTTCCCACACCTTGAAACACGCAAATATACATCAGCAACCCAAAAAAGAAAATCTTGAGGAAACTCACCTCTTTATTAAAGCCATTCGCATGAGCTAGGATCAAAGTAACTCCATTGGGATCCACACTTTCGGAGTCCTTCCTAGCATACCGATGAACGGAGTTGAACAACACGGGACTTTGATCCGCGAGTTCATTTTTGCCAGTTCCCTTGGCAATGGCCACTCTTTTTCTTAGAAACTTCTCCGCTAGCACGTTGATTCTGCGTTTCCGCTCTTCCTTTGATTCATTTGGAGGTGCAGCTGCATGATCCTTCTCCAGGAGTAAAGATGTCATTCGGGGATAAGCGGCTGGTATGATATGAGTTGTCCGAACGTATGATAACGTAAAATCACATGAAGTAGCTTCTTTGGATGTCTTGGGCAGCGTATATGAACTTGGAAGCGGTTCTAGAGGGTCCAAAGGTCGAGGATGAATTGTTGGGACTTGAAGCAACTTAGTCGGTGGCGCGTAAGAATTCAAGGTTGACATATTAATGGGTGTATTGAGTCGAAACGTATTTGATGCTTTGAGATGGATAAATGGTTTGAAACTTGAGAATCTAGGACTGAGAACTGGGCGTGCTGTGATCATAAGAAGTCTAAGAAAGCAAAACCATTGATAGAATGTGAGAAAACGGCGTTCGGTTAACGAGAAAGCCGGTTTCAGGCTGATCACTTGAACTCTTAATCAGCGGCAGCGGGGATTGACCTTTCTTCAGCTCCTTCGCTTCATATCCGTGTCTTGTCATTTAGCGCTGATGGGTGATGATGAAATTTTGAGTTGCAAATATAAAGAGCGTAGATAACGTCATCTATGATATCTGATCAACACTTTCGATCGCCGATATATATGTGCCATCACAAAACCATAGCATCGTACGGCTTTCCTGCAGGAAATGATGCAGGCCATCCTGCCCTGTTGTAATTTATACCGAATTCTCGTTTCATCTTCACCTGCCAACCACGATGCCCAAAACGCTATCATCCCATCTCGGTTGCCGAGCGCTCAGCAGTTAACTTGCCAACCGGCGTCCTATCCGAGTGTTATCGCAAACAGAATGACCGGGGTACTGCGTTTGGAATGCGAGAATTGGTGCTTCTTAATATCCATGCAAGTCATACCGCCAAGCGGGTACATCATCAGGTACCACTTCAGACATAACTGTTCAACGTATTCACTAAGTCTGGGCTCAAATTATGGAAGCACTGGTGCTCATACAACGGGTTATTCTGCTTATTGCATGGGCCCGCTCATAAAGCGAAGCGAGTGTCACGTCGAGAGGGGCTCTCATGGGCAGTTTACCATCAGCCACCAGCTTTATGGTACGGAAAACAACGGTAAATTGACACTCATTTTAGCTTTTACCTAACAAAGATTTATACCTTGGCCTATTTGGTTCTAGAAATGCTCGGAGGCGTCAAGCCTAAGAAAGACATAGCTTTGCCGTTAGGTTGGTCTCAAATTGAAGGTTGCTTCGGCCGCAATTCTGAGCAGAAGCACTCTTTGTTCGTCACAGGTCTGCTGATCTTGGATCCTTTTGGTCTCCTCAGCCTCTAGAACCGTTGTACATGCGTAACGTTCTCAGTCATAACTGTGGCTCCGCATACCCCTCTCTTCTCGGATGTCCGAACGACTGGACGAACTTGAGCTTCTTCGGTATCGCCTGCGCTTTCCACAGTAGCAAACGCGATGATGCCCAGCAATTGCGCTGAAGATTTCTGAGACTATGCAGAGGCCTTCCGTCGACCAAGTCATGTACTCATCATCGTAAATTTGACTTGGAATTCTTCATCTCGACTCGATAACCTGGTGCATCGCGTGCATCGTGGTTCATCCCTGCTAGACTGGTAACCCCGTAAATCTGGGATTCAGATTTGCACCATCTACTGCTCTTCTATCTCCCGAACAGCCCTCGTGCGTGGGCATTTAGAGGAGCAATGGCAATGGGTTTGAGGGTCGAGTTTCGTGTTGTGTGGTTGGTCAGGTGTCTGTGCGGCATTCTCCGGTCTGAGGCATGTCCATGATTAGCTCATGTATGCTTTGGAATATAGTAATCCATTATGGTTGACTAAATGTATTAATGTAATGGCTTGAGTTGACATGCAACTTCCTGACATATTCACGATTGCTTTGCTTGAATTGAAATACGCCCCTGCACAATGTCTGATCAGGTAGAGAGCCAAACAAGCACTTTCTTCTTCAATGCTATAATTCATAGCAGCCAGATTTCTAAGGAATAGTCCCTGGGGTGTAGAAATCCTCAGAAGTCCTTCCTCGGTTCTTTCTGACTGCTTCCCAATTTAATCCCTCCGTATGAAGAATTGCTTTAATCATCAATTCCCTGTGGGACACTTCTATCAATTGGGGATATTACGTATTATTAAATCATCGGAGCTGCGTGCAGCAGGGGTTAGATCGAGGAAATTCAACTTAACCTGAATTATATTCAATAAATATCAACCTCGATCTTCGTAAACCTTTAGCTCCCTATTGAGGTACCAACTCATGCTCATAATTGCCTGTTATGCTGCCAGGAACATGGTAAGTTCCCAGTACATCCAAAAGTCGTAGTTTTGCAGGCCGCTGACGGTAAGGTCGATGACAAGGGCTGCTTTTCCTAGTTATGGTCAAGCTGTGAATGATCTAATTGTTCGAGATAAAGGACTAGTACGCCTTTCTTTTTTCCCGTTATCACCCTGCATTCTAGCCTTGTGTTCTCCGGAATATGAATAACCCAATGTTGCGTCGCACAACTTCTAGCACATCAGACCTTCATCAATCAGTAAAACTCCCCAACAGGTGTCCATCTTTGTTCGTTGCAGGGATCGTGGAAGACTTAGGACTTCATGAACTCAGTTACGTAGCTGCGTGCACGCCCAAACCATGCCACTAACGAAGATATCGATCTCATGGGCAGCATCGGTGCTCATGCTCGGAGGCTCGACTTCAACAACAGCGAAGATGGAACTCACTTGTCTATTCCGCATCGGGCTAATTCAATTGTCCCTCGAGCCACCTTGATTGTCCCGATATACACTCAGATTACTACCCTTGTTCCACCCAGGATTTGGTCCACAATACTTGGAACCAAGCCATAAGTTACTTTTTCCTCCTGCATGTACTTGCATATCTCCATGGAGAAAGCTGCTATCCTTCTGTATATCCTGTTTGAAACGCTAGCCACTCGTTAGTAAGTATATGGCGAGGGGCTCGTATTTAAAAAAATTCCTGGTGCTAGATCTTCTTTGGGATGAGGTAGAGGGAGTGATAATGATTGATCTACCGTTTCCACCTTAGGGTTACCCACACTGCCTTCACGATGCATGGCAGACCGAGCTTCGAGATATTGAGGGAATCGTTAAAGACACTTTATGATCACACCTACTATTATGGATAAATGTAAATCCAAAGTCCGAAAGTCGAACGTGGGGCCGGCGCAGCGCGGGCACCGCCGGTTCACGGTCTCAACATCCGTTGCCCTTGAGGATGATTCAAGAACTCCAAACATCTCCATCGGAGGGCCATATATACTATATGCGTACCGCTTTCTCTCCGACATTTCGGACGAACGTAATTAGACAGAAAGCTGAAGCCTCACTTGTCCCCAGTGTATGGAATGTTCTGAACTCTCCAAGCCAATATGTACGAGGCATCACTACAATGAAACCCCGGTTATAATAACGCCAAGGACTCTATTGCTTAGTGGCGACTAATTCCAAAAGAGAGGGGTTTCTTCATTCAGAACGTAATGACAGGAACGTTTCTCGGTTATGAGAGGCATGAAACACTCAGTGATGCGCTCATGATCAAATGTCTGTCACGTCCGGTGGAGTGGATAATCGACGTGTTAGAGTCTACTTGCTTGTAGGTCTCAGGCTATTTGCAGACGAGTCTGCAGCATCACTGAACTATCACATAGAATCAGGTTGGCTTCGAACACCGATTTCGTTCTCGATGTTGATTGGAGTACTCCAACATTCGACCCAGAAGGCGGGATAAAGGTATTGGCTATGGATTGATATGTGCTCACATTTCGATTCCCACTAAACCAGACCAACAGGCATTGTTCTTAGGCACTTACAATGGCAATATAAGCGAGAAATGGGTTTTGGAGAAGGTTGAGGTGGCCGAAAAGGCTCCATACTGTCCATATCTGCATATCGGCCCTGTCCCTGCGGGAGTTTACTGGTTAGGGCATGCGGATGAGAAGGAACCTAATATGTCAATTAGTCCTTCGGTCGCAGCGATTACGGTTGCTGCTCGGTTCCCACTTGATATTGGCCATACGACTCATATACAACTCTCGGGAATAGGTGACGCACCATGGCCAAACCAGATATGGGAATTGGAATCTGGGGTTCATGGATATCGGCTCAAGAATCTTGGCACAGCTTCGTACTTGAACTACGTCGATCGAAGGCCAGTCATGGAATCTGTTGCCTACGGTAATTCTTTTGCAACAGAATGGGCATTTGTTCTCGTAGAGGAGAAAAGGGCGTACCCTTCATATCAGTAAGTGACAATTGGACATGTAAGATTTGTATGCTACACTGGCTTTTACCGTGCAGCATAAAGCCCGTATCCGACTTAAGCGTTGTGTTAGGATGTGTTCAGGGCGAGAGCTTCAACAAGGTATTTCCGTTTCCATTTCTTCGTAATGAGGTCGATCTAATGTCGCTGTCCGCCATAGATGTCAGTTTCGTCGATCGAGGACTTACAATCCAAAGCAAAGCCATCCAGATACGCTTATACTCACTTCCGCTGTCAGAGCGTCACCGAGAGAGCGTTGCAAACAGGATGAGACCGAAGGTTCACTGAGCCCACTTGTCTTGTACAAGTCCTTTTACCTCTTTCTACCGTGATCAAGTCTCTACATAGACAGTTTTCGCGACGTCAGGTTTGACACTTAAGTTCTTGCACTGCGGAAGACAACTAGAGCGCTCATACGCAAAGTATCTTGGAATGGCAGTTGTAATATATAGAGTTTGAAACAAGAACCATGTCGCATACTCACTGGCATTCAGTACTTGTAGAGAAAATGGCATAGCAAGAGACACCAATATCACTGCCACAGAGCTCATGTTCTCTGACCCTTTATCATGTTCAGCGTGTCCCGCAAATCGATGCTGGTTCGAAACGCCACTGCCCGTAGACCTAACCATACCTTAGGGCCAGATGTGCAAACCTGGCAGTGAGCAATAGTACAGCAACTTGACCCCTCCCTCAAGGTCTGGGTAGCGCAGTTGGTTAGCGCGTCAGTCTCATATGACAAGTATGAAAGCTTCAAAAGCTTGTAATCTGAAGGCCGCGAGTTCGAGTCTCGCTCCGGACACGTTTTGCTATGCCAGGCATTCATTCCGGCAATGCTTTTATGCAGAGAAATGAAGTAATCTACTCTGTCGATTCCACTAAGCTGGGCAAGCAACCAACAATGCAACAAGCTCGCACCATATAAAAAAGGTCTATACATAACCATTATTGGAGCAAGCGGTTTAGTACCCTAAAGCTGGTGTATTCTATGTGATTATACAAGTCATTGATCACCTCCTATCATGCAGAGAGGTTGAATCACTTGATGAAAACTTCCCAGATGCATCGAACTGCTCCAAGACGAGGGACCTCAGAATCCTCAATTCCATCCCACCTATTGGTTCCCAATCGATGCATCAGGGCGCAATACCAAGCCGTATTAGAACCAGAACCCAACAACTGTATCTTGGCTTTGCTGAGCCAGCTTGGCGCTGGTGGAGCAGGATAATCAATATTATCATCTTTATTGAATATCCGTTCTGGCAAAGAGGGGCAGATCACCGCAGCACGGCCAATTCCGACCAAATGAGCATGTTCTGCTTTAATAGTTTTGACCATGACAGATCGAGTTCGCTATTGAATATATAATTAGAGGGAGGTTGGAGATCCAAGCATACAAACACTTTACCAAAGAGCCTGTTAACATGATGAGAGGAGCATTTGGAGTCTTCGGCAAAGCACCCATAGCACTACGCGAGAATTTGGCGAAAAACGCCTCCCTCGGGGTAGGGGCTTTCATGAATTCTGTAGATAACATCAGCTACGACCCATTGACAAAGTCGGGAACAAGACACACCAAGGGTTTCATAATCACCCCCGCTAATCTCTATAAAGTCAAAGATACCCCACTCTGAGATATCCCGTACTTGTTGGAGAGCTTGTTCTTCTGTTGTACCACCCTGAACACAGTCTGCAGCATTAAGCTTGATACCCAACACGAATGAGCTTGGGACAACAGCTCTGATGCGAGTAGCAATCTCATGTATAATATGGAGATTATTAGGATGACCATACGGCCCGCCTCGTTTGTTTGTCTGCAATGCTATACGTTAAGTAAACTGCTCAAGCGTATAAATATATACATATATTACCTTTGGAGAGATGAACTGGGATAACAAATCTGGTGGAAGATTGTGTTACATTTACACGCAATCAAGCAACGGACCACTTACATCCATGAGACGCATGGAGCTGAACACCGTCAAATCCAGCATCTCTCATAACTTCAGCACCCCTCACAAAACTTTGAATAACGGTCTCAACCTCATCATCTCCTAATTCACGGGGAGGGATAAACAAGAACTTGTGGAACAGCTTGGATAGCACGCCATCATTTTCGTGCCTTGATTGCAACGGAACCGTGCTGGGCGCTGAGGGCGCCTTAAAGAATGACCGTCCACCTACAATCCGTGGAGATTGACGCCCTGTGTGACTAAGCTGTACGATAGCTAAGGTTGCAGGGCCGGAGGAATTATCGTTACGACAGCATTGGGCCAATTGGACGAAGGGTGCTACACTTTCGGGTGTGATGGTGTCTGGAACAACCATGTCGCGTCCCAGAGTGAGATGGTGTGGGTCAACCTGGATATTACCTAAGACATTGTCTATCACTGATTCCAAGATGTTGAGGACTGTTCAGGGCTTACCAGTAATAATCATTCCCCATTTACTTTGTCCCCATCTTTTGTACAACCCAAAGTGGCGATTGTTTGGAGGTCCACCGCCAAAAGTAGTGAGAGCCTCGTACATGGCAGCCTGCCAAACACGTGAAGCAACTGCGCGTTGACAATGCTGTCGGAGAGTTTTTCATACCTTCACGAGTCTGTTTGGAAGCACCTTTTTGCTACATGGCAATGTAAGCGATTCTTGTAGAATGGCGACGTCGGAATCCACTTCTGATTCTTCCATGTGCTCTTTAGGACGTGATGGGCACCTTCAATGCACGCTAAAAGGTGGTTGACGCTAAACGTGGCTGGCGATTGTTGCTATTGCAGAGCTTCTAGAGTTTGACAGCCTTCGGACAGGGATGCGGGCAAAGCCACCGGGCATAAGGAGCGCTTGAACGTAAATGGACAAAACTGAAATTTCAAATGTTTCAGGTGATATTATCGAGAAAAGCCGCACCGGGAGAACCGGCTGAAACATATCCGAGTTCAGATGTCGTTTTCCCCACCAACGCGTTTGCCAGAGGGATCGATTCTCACTCTCCATCTTACCACCATGTCCATCGATCTAGAAAAAGCCATTGGATTTGAGAACCAAGATCAACCTGTCTCTTGGACTAGACGAGACTTGCTCCTATATGCTGTTGGAATTGGTGCAAAAAAAGACGACCTACAATTCGTGTATGAGCTGGGTAAGTTCCAGTCTTATCGCCTTCCTCGACAATATAGCCTCTGAACGAAGCTCAATGCGACAGATAAAAGATTTTCAGCCTTTCCAACCTATCCTGTTGTGTTGTCCCTCAAGGGTACGTACTCCATTGCTCGCAACGGAGAACTCCAGCCACTCATATGATATTTAGGAAATCAGACAGATGTAGTAAATTTTGCCAAGGCCCTGGACTCTGAGCCTATACCAGGACTACCAAAGTTTGATCCCAAGAGAGTGGTTCATGGTTCACAGTCGATAGAATCATTGAAACCTCTTCCATTGGAAAGCGGCCCCGGTTGGAAACTCAAGAAGCGCGTCGTGGGTGTTCACGAGAATAGTGAGAGTAGTGGTTGTGAGATGCTTGATCGTTGCTCACGCCAATTTTTCAGAGTCTGGGATCATTGTTGAATATGAGCTCCTGTTGGTTGATGGAAATGGAACCCCATATTCACGCATGATAGTATGTATTGATCTCGAGTCATGTTACGTAACAAGTGGATTTACATGTCCTGGGGCCAGACTTCGAGCTTTAATGTTGGCGCAAAAGCTGTTGGCAAGTTCTCAAAGGCCATTGCAAAGGCACCGGTGGCAAAACCCATACCAAAGGACCGGAAACCAGACCATGTTGTGACGGAGCATATCTCCGACGAGCAAGCCCTGGTATATCGACTGAGTGGAGACTACAATCCCCTTCACATTGGTATGTTCTAGTGTCCTCCAAGAGACGTTGGTTCACGTAATGTCCTCGACAGATCCTGAAATTGGATCCAGACTGGGCTTCGGAGGTGTGATTCTTCATGGGCTTGCATCGTTGGGCTTCGCCGCACGTGCTGTACTATCCAATGTAGGCAACAATGATCCAAGCGCTCTCAAGGCAATTGGAGTGAGATTTACCAGCCCAGTCAAACCTGGTGGTGAGTGTCTCGACCAACTCAGGATAGTGTGATCCTAACAAACTTCGTTGTGAAGATAACCTGGAGACTTCGATTTGGGAAGTTGGTCCAACCAAGGATGGAGCTACGGAGGTTGCTTTTGTGACTAAGAACCTAAGTACTGGAAAGGTTGGGATCCCTTGTCTTTATCAGATTAGTCAGCTGATTGCTGACTTTTCTCTTATTAGATTGCGCTTGGCGGTGGGGTAGCTTACGTCACCAAGGCAACCAAAGCAAAGCTCTAGCCTAGCACAGTTGAGACGGCGGTATCATAATATCGAGAAAGTATATTAATTGGAAAAAAATTGCATCCGAGTCTGAACCCAAACAAACCCTAACTCAATGCCTTTGCCCACTGTCGAGCTTCATTCAGTCTGCGCTCAACGACAGGAGATGCTTCCATTCCTGTTGTACCTCCAGTCCAGGTGGGAACATCGGCACCTTTGCCGCTGTGCTGGTCAAGAAGTTTGACATCGGCGGCCGAAAGGACTACACAGTTATCAACTGCGAGTGGCTTGCTCTTGTCCCAGCGAGCCAGATGTGCCTTTGGTAGTATGGGATGAGGCGGGATAGATGAACGCCCGCGATTCAAATCTTCGAATATAAATGATATGTCATATTCGTCGATTGGAAGTTTCCTAAGGTAAGATGTCAGGTCATAACGCCAAGAACACTATGAAGAAAAATCTCGTACTCCATGAGTCCACTTTCGGAGCTTTCCTTCGCTTCCCGTGAGGAAAGGTCACGGAGTAGCTTCTCGTATAGCTTTTTACGGTTCCGAACTGGGAGAGGGTTCAATATAGGTTTTTGAGCGAGATCGCATAAGATGTATGTCGCTGCATGCAGACCGAAGATCGATGGCAAAGGACCTGACATAGTAAAATGACAACCAGTTGAGTGGCATCACTTGGACATGGCAATTGATTCATACCTAAAACGGGAAGAATGCGAACACGGAAGTCATCAAATGGTCCAAGTTCATGTACGGCGCCTTTCTTGAATTCTTCTTCTGGGAGCGGCAGAAGCTTGACATCGCTGGGGATTTCCGTTGAATAAACCACCCTGGAGTTGGCCTAGTGTTAGTAAGATGAACTAATGAGTTCACACCAGGGCTTACGGGATGCCCGAAGTAATTCCGCTCATTTTCAGACGTCGTCGAACGGACCGGGCCAGTGGATCTTCCTGAGTATCGGAAATGTCACTAAAAGGCAATATCAGACATCGTGTTAGGCCACACGACCAACAAGTCTTATCACCTGATTTGAATCCGTGTAGGATCGCACTTGGTGCCAGCTCCCATTGATGCGAAAACCTACCTCGCCACAATCAACGATCAATAGAAGAACAAGAAGAACAGAATTCCAGAGCAAACCTTGATATTCCTTTCATGGCAGTACTTCAATAGTTCCACCTATACAACGTGACAAGCTAGTCAGTGGACACCTCAATTCTTGTACTCGACACCCTAAACCTTTGTCGTGATATTATCGATGGCATCTTCACGATGGATCAGTTAGGGAAATCGCATTCAAGCATTGAGCTCAAGCCTCACCTATAACCCAATCTATATTGCCCCCCAAGAGCCTCTCGCCTTCCCTACCAGATTTCCAGAGCTCTATTCGAGCATCCACCTCCACCCAAGGCGCAATTTGGTGGAAATATTTCTTGCAAGCAGTAACCTTGGGTGTTCCGACATCAGCCAGAGTAGCCACGGCATGGCGATTCAGTGACGACAATGTGACGTTATCGAAATCTATCAGGCGGACGTAGGAAACTCCTCTAAACAACGTTCAGCTCGATTTCAGTAGGTCTTTCAACTTGTTCAACTCACGATCGCACTAGCATTGTAGCCGCCCAGCTCCCCACCCCTCCGCATCCAACAATTGCAACTCGCCCACTTCGCAACTTCGACATGCCTTCATCCCCGAAGAACGAGTAGTTTCGAGAAAGTTGTTCTCGGATCAATGATTCATCATAAGTCGAGGCGTTTACAGCCGCAGGGTTCGCTTGTTGATCGAGCGGCTGTACTAAAGGGCTTTCGTCGTCTAGACCAGGTGAAATATCACGTTCCTCTAGTCCTTTGCTCCCCACATCGGCATAGACATGACGTGCGACGTCTCGACCGAGAGCCTTCCGTCGACGTCTCTGGTCAAATGTGCGATATACTTCAATTACCGAGTATGTGACTATTGATGCACCTAAGGCTGTAAGTGCCAATTTCGTTGTTTCCGTCGTTGCCCAGCGGTTCATGTGATGGAAAGGCGTGCCAAAAAAAAGTGCTGACAAATTTTAAAGTCACGTGACCTCACGATTCTCACCAATCGTCATCGCTCCCAAAGCGCAAATTTACTAAGCACTTGCCGAAAGAAACGTTGTGCATTATTAAGTTCATCATGTAGATGAAAATTTATGGTGATATATATCCCATTAGTTGTTGCCGCCGGTATCAGTGAGAGGTGACTCGGAACGCACATTCCTTTCTCACCTCAACTGCATGGCGGGTGAGCTCCCCCGCTCTGCACATATGACAAGATACCTAGGGGATTTGGCTGAGCCTATCAGATTTTGCACTATACAGACTTCAGGGTAACTCTGGGATCAGCTTAGCCTAACGAGCATCATGGACTATTCACGATTGAGAAAAAAATGGATTAGAGAGTGTGTATTGAAAATTGACCAGATTACGATACATAGTTCGTATCGCATTCGACGTGGATAGAAGTCCCCTTTATCGGGATCTTCGGCGCCGCTCACCCCCTTGGCGACGCCTGAAATACCACCACCCATCCACGTGTTGCGCCGAGGTGCGTGAATGAATGTACAAAAGAGTGGTTTCACCGAGTCCAATCCGGATGAGGGCGCAGGTGCTCAAAAGGGTAACTTTGATCGTCCTCATCACGATTGTCTGGAATGCAGATCGGCGGAGGAGCCTTGATGAAGTCCCTGTGTGACAAGCTGCACACGGTTGGAAAGCCAATCACCTGAACTGGCTGACCCCTTCTTAAACTGGATCGATCAAAAGATAAGCGATTCATGCCGAGATTTACCTGAGCTCGATGTGCGGTCCGACACGTATCTGGCACAGGGGTGCCCAACCATAGAAACGTCGACTTATGCCGTACTCCCTACTAGTCGAACGAACGATCTAGTTGCCAACCTAGGGGAGGAGTATTAGCAGCAAGCAGAATATCATACGATAGCCAAACCCACCCTGTCTAATCTGTGGGCAGGAGAAAATCTATCCCTTGCTGCTAGGAACAGCGGGGAAGGGGAGCAATTCCATGACAGATTGGATGCCTATTTCCAATGAATCGAGAACAATATCCACCGGCGAAAGCCGCGAGTCAGTCCATGTGAGCCAGCACTGGATAAGGGACAGATTTGGGGGCCTCAGTACCGCTTATGCCCATAGGAGGGAAACCAAGTGAGGCGAGCCTTGAAGGTTCAGTGAGACAGGGATGAATCTGGAAGCCTGCGAGTAGCTCCCAGGTCCTTCATCGGAGTGTCCCGCGTCCGGTCGGAAAGTAGCATATGCAACAGCAGCTACCAATACGCCAGTTGCCCCGACTGAGACTTATTCGCATCGACTTCCTTCTCTATCCGCAGAAGTTGCTCTGGAACCATGCCGCAAATTTGGTTCGCTTGTTCCATGCAAGGTAAGAAAGTTAATTCATTCGTACCTCAAGCGCATTCTTAGACTTGCATGACCTGAAAGTCCACGATAACGCCCATAGGCGATAGTGTCCACTGATAAATCAATTGATAATGAGGTACGTTATGCAGCCGGTGAGTTGTCAAGACCACCTTCCCAAGCGCAGCACGTTGTGGAGATCGTGAGATGCCGCAGAAGGAGTGACTATTGTTCAAAACTGACGCTCAGGGAAGAGGGACTGGACTGGTGCTATCGAGTGCCAAACTGCATGCGACGAGCAATGCCAGACCAAAATATGGACCATCACCGCATAATCCCCTTGGGGTTTGTTTGAAGTCGCTTTGGTAGAACATTGCGACATCGTGAGCACCCAGTGTGAAGCCTGTGCATGCCAAGTATCCCGAGTTGTATGTGGTGTACCTCATTAACCACCTGTTGGTGACACCACTTGACAGCGAACTCTGAATACAGAGAACATGCCGATTAATGAGTAGTGAATGATGGAAAGAATAGACCGGCATCCCGTCGGAGCCTCAACGCACCCACTACGCCAAGAGACAGTGACGGACCCAACTACTTGAAGTAAGGAAGGAGAGCATCATGTGAAACCGTTTGCTGAAAGATATTTCCACGAGGTCTCGTCGTCTAATGATATCTTGGATCTGAGGAAGTCCGAGCTATATTGGTTTCTTGCATCTCTGAACCGTAGTTCACCATGTCTCATCAAGATTGTCGGTATATAAGACGAACCTTCTAACAAAAACCATCAGACAACTACTTCTCGAGACAGCACCAATCCCAGCGCAAGCATACATAACTTTTTTGGTGACGGGTTGTCCCTGTTGACTAATCAGTTAGTGATATTTCCTAGGCACGTGATTCCACGTTGAATGGAATGGCCTCACATATGTTAATGAATACACTTCGTTGTAAATGACATACACAACATCCGTCTTTGAACGGTGAACTTGATACCTGCTTTTTTGAATCATCGATGAAGCAAAATTACAACCACGAACCGTATGCCAAGTGATTCTTTTTCATATAAAATTATACCTGAACGTCCGGTGGTGTCAGTATGACACTTGGAAATGACCTCCGATGTCTGGCAAGACCCATTCTTTAAAGTGGATATGATTGATCTCAGGGCATGCGCTTCAATCACCAAGCAAACAGGCTTCTGCAAGATTCCACTTTAGGTAAATCCTGCCCAAATTGGCTGCGTCTTCCGTTGGAGGGACATTGACGTGCGCCCATGAGGGCAAAGCAAAGGCAAAATGTAATTGTGGTAGTATTTTGATGTGAATAACTTGTGAGTAAGGTGGCAGCTATGGGGGTGGTGATAGACCGTTTGCTTGACGAAGTACTGCCGCCGGGAGTCAAGGCATCCAATACGAGGCTGACGGCAAGTGTACTCGTAACGGTTCCTGAGATGCCCCATAGGGAAGCCGAGTGCACACGTTGGTGAGACTTGCCGGAGTTTTACAATCGACTGGAGGCGCAATGGTGCCATGAAAGGAGCCCTGGGCACGATTGGAGCATGTCGTTGTGTCTCCGGTGAATAGCGAAGTTAGCAGTCCTGTGATATAACTATGGCAAGTCGACAGGTAGAGTGCCTTGACGGATGACAAAAAAACTGGACGGAACTCGATCTAAGCTGGATCAAAGAGGGGGTTTGTCAGCCGTCCTCCTAACTCAACTCAGAGACGACCGGAGCTAGATCGTGATAGGTCATGGCCAGTAAGACAGTCAATTATGAATGAACGGACCTTGATTCACTTGAGTGAGTGCCACCACTTGCACATGCCCTTGACAACAAACTCCGAGCGGGACGCGTATTATCATTGGTGACTAAGGTGTGTTCGGCATTTTCTTTCCCGATCGTGCTTACCCGAGTCATTATATGTTATTGATGACATGCAAGTGAGTCCATTCGACATGATTGCGATGCTCCACCATCGATTTTGAGCACGACTAGGAGGTGAGTAATCGCATGGACTTGGCAAAGGTTTACCAACGTCCTCGGAGCTACTCAAGCCATTGATTGCCGGTAGCCGAGTCCATTGAAACGCCGGCAGACGAAGTACTGAGTTTGTTGTGTAGATAAAAGGTATGGAAAGAGAGAAAACATTGTGGATTTGGTCAAACATTGGTGAAGGAGCAGAGGACGGACGTATCGGTCCACATTTTCGCCAACGACCGGGTTTCCCATTCCAGGCAGCTTCATGCGGCGCAAGGCTAAAGAACCTCAGTCTATCACACCCAGAAAAAACGCATTCCCAGAGAAGTGCACAGTCTTCGCCACATGTAGGAAATCGCCTGTGCGCTATACCATTCTTAACCTGGATCTTTTGGCAGTCAGCCGCAGGGTCCTATCACATCGGAGATTCGCAAGGCACGCACAAGCCGTCCAGGGCTCTTGTATGTCTTGGCTCCATAGATTACAGCAACGTTTTCCTGACTCAGACAGACTCAGCTTGGGCTGCTTTGTCCTCTTTTACATTAGCTCAAGTCGAATGGTGGAATGCAATGTAACCTTTCAGTCGGAGCGACAAGGTCCCTTTGAAAAACCCACCGTGGAAGGTGTCCACGGAAGTCAACAGAAGCTTATATATGGTCCTGGAAGCTGGTGATTACGCGACTCCATTTCCCAAAGATAGACGTAGGAGATCATCTTGGCAACACGTCATTCGTAACTTCTACATCCCCAAATTGATATTTCGAACGTTCGACCCGTGACATTTGTGAAAAATTGAAAATCTTCAGGTGCCTCAAAGTATGCGGAGCTGTAATTTGATCCATCACTCACGATCAAAGAATATAGGCATGGTACCTTGTAAGGGTCAGTGATGTCAATAGAAGGTCTATAGATCGAATATTCTGATGAGAATGGTATTCGAATGAAAGGGTTCAAACCACCTGAAAGTTCCTCAACCTGGGGGACCGCGGCTCAGAGAGTCAACACTCGACCAGACACTTTTCTTTCTCCACTCTGGGGGCCTGGCTTCTTCCTAAACCCAGGAAATTCCTAGGATAATTAGTCTTTTATCTTGGATCACTGATTCAATTAGTTCCTGATACGCAAGGTACTAGATAGTTACCGTGCATCAGAGGATCAAGTTCGCTCGAGATTGTTATCACGACGTAGGTATCTTCTGACAGGTAATTGAATTATTTTACAGTCTGTGCCTCTCCTGGTAATTGAGTAGCCTATTCGAGTCTTGGCATCTAGAGGGCAACCATGATCCACTGACAATTATCCCTTAGGTTTAAGCGAGATCAGTGTCGGTGTTCATCAAAAAGGAGTTATGCGGTCATTGCAGCAACGTAGTAGATCCGATTGGCGAGCAAGATAATCGCCCCATCTGACCCAATGAAGTAAATGCAGTTCGGGCAGAGCCATGGGCAAATCCCTGCTTAGGAGTATACTCGCTTTCTGTTTTGAATGCCGGAGCGGTTGGACAAGTCGGGGGAATGCTGAACCTTGAGCCTGAAATTATCTTATTGCTTTAGGGACGAGCCACATACACAGTGCATTCTGGAGTTTCCCCGATTGGGCCCTCTGTGGTCTGTTGACCTTGTAATATCCTGTGCACTGGGCGCTGGATCCTCCACTCAGCTTTTCGTGCCTAGAATATATCAGGGCGAATCAATTCACACTGAAAAACGCGTCAATCCCTTTAGAATAACAGAAAACAATAGATGACTTGCACACTCCAGACGAACGTGTTACTTCATTACTTTGTTGTTGTTTAATTGCAGTTCAACTCTATTAGGCTTCTTTCTGTGCAAGCCCCTTGGACTCTATCTCTGATGCATGTTGTTCGGCAGTTTCCAATCTCTGGCAGTTCACAGCGTTATTTGGATCATATATTGTGCTCACCCAAGCCTCCACTGGCATGTTGTTTGCGATAATGAAGACTTCGTCTCATTTTCTTATCATTCACCACGTTTATTATTATGGGGTGTCACCTGCTTTAAAAATCTCTATTTAGACTAAGGTTAGCAAGTCAAAAGTTGCGTCATTCGACCAAAGAAGGGACGGTGTGTCAGAACAAAAAAGTACCAGGAAACAAGATTACCTCAGCGTTGTAAGCGAGGCCGCACTGGATCGCGAACTCCACCATTTCTCGGATCCACCCGAAGATGTATAACCTGGTTATAAGCAGGCGGCCCTGTCCTACAGTCTCGAAGGACTTCCTCCTAGGTGAACTTTCATCTCAGAATCTCAGGGTAGCTTTGGTTTGGCTCTCCCAAAAGCGAAGTGAGAAGCGAGACATATTCCCTGTTTTATCTCGACTGGAATCGTTGTTGCACCCTGAATCCCAGGATTTTGGCGTAAAATTCATTCCCAAATGAGGCCAACGATCTCGCAGGCCTTGATGCCCTAAAACGTTATGAGGTCAAAATGTCAATCAAAATTTTTTTCGAGTCACGTTTATAAAAAAAATTTAGAGTGGACGAGCCAATCAGAAGAAGGAAATTCTGGTGGGCTCAAGTTCCTGGGTTGCGACAGGTGAGACAAGTTGGTGATAAGCAATTTTTGCTCAGAGACCCGAAAAACCGATGCACGCTCTCCGCATCACTCGACATCCTTCGACCTCTTTGGAAATTTTTGACAGGAGGGTAAACACTTGACAGGTGCCTTCCAGGGTCAGGTCTTCCGTCTATACCTTATCGGGAAAAGAAACGAGTTCCCAGGTGCTGGATAACCTACGATGGGCAAAACGACAACTCGTTGGGCGCGTATTCCAAGTACAGTAGGTCAGCGCGCCCGAGCTCGGGCAGGAATAAAGAGGGGGGGTGGGCGGTCCAGACAATCGCAGAATATCGGAACAAATTTCAGAAGATTAGCAACCCTGCAGAGCTCCATTATGGAGAAATAACGAGGCACCGCGGCAGAAGTCTGGAGCCACCATTGGCCTAATGAATTATTTTGATCATGTGTACCTGCCATTAAGAGGGTAATCATCATAGATCTCAACTTGTTGAAGATTTAGATTTGAATTAATGATTAAGACTACATGAACGAAGCGAGTCGTGTCAAAAGGGGTAATAGCAAAGCACAAACGCAGCTGCGAGACAACGCATCAAGAATCGTGATGGAACAAGTAGAGTTCTGATGATAACCAAAAAAAAAAAATTAAACATGTAATAGAATATTTTATCCTACAAGAATTCGTTGTTGAACAAGATTTTCATGATTACAACTTTTTTTTTTTCCTTTGGTGAATCGAAAGAATCACCGTCGATGAGGATGATGGTACGCATGTAAACTCTGGCTATGACCATAATTGACTCCCGCGACGGAAAGTGAGGGGGAATTCGAAGTCGAGCCATAAGGGTGATAGTTGTGGTGCGTAGAGTGTGGAGGCAAAGCTGCATAACCCTGTCCATGACCCTCATTGAGAGGAAGAACAGGACTCTCTGCATACGTGGATGACGAATCCGATGAACGAGTGGACCGGCCACCGCTTCCTGATGGTGCACTTGCGTTGGTACTCATAGGAGAGACAACCATAGTGGCAGATGAGGATGCAGTAGATAACTTCCTTTGCGCCTGTGTTCTTGATGACGGAGCAGGTACAACACCTAAACTCAATCCCATAGTGTAGATTTCGTTCATCTTTCCGTTTCCCATACCATCAACTGGTGTGGATGAGGAAGATGTCTTCAGTCGTTTGTTTGGTGCTACTCTGTCCCTTTCTTCATGCGAAGCCGGCTGACGAGACCAGTCGGAAATCGGCGGTCGGCTGGACCAGGAATCCCCTGAGGTGGTTGGGGTTGGGTAAGGTCTGCTCCAGCTTGGTGCTGCGTGACCCTGACTTGGTCCGGCTTGATTTTGGTACGAAAGCGCCGTAGTGGAGTGGTGATCTTGGCCACGATCTTCGCCAACCGCCTTGTGGGATGGGGATGAGCTAGATTGGGGTTTGCTACTCTTGGATGATTCTGGGTTCCCTCTTCCTGAGGAAGATTGTGGGATAGTACTGGAACCGGCGCTTGGGCCTGAGGAGTTGAATTGCTGGAATCTGTAACCCCCGGTGCTTCCAGATGGCTCATATTGGGTGGGGGAAGGGTCGGAGAGCATGAGGCCTGCTGCTCCGGGATTGCCTGCGCCTCTTGACGCTGCGCCGCTACCTCCTCCTTTACCTTTTCCCCCTTTTTTCCCTCCGCCCCGGCCGCCTTTTTTTCCTGTTGAAGGACCCGCTCCTGGCGAACCATCTTCATCCCCTCCGTCCTCATCGTCATCTTCGTCATCTTCGTCGTCGTCGTCATCGCTTCTTGCCCGACCCCCTGAGATAGGCTTTCTTCTACGTTCGCCTTCCCGAAGGTTAACGCGGACCCCCCATCGTGAGAGATGCTTGAGAAGGTTTGAGGGGGGAGAAGATCAAGCGGGAGAGGGATAGGTGAGGTATGGATATTAGTAATAAAGTTGCGAGCGTCCCGAAAAGATAGCGAAATGTTAAGCTTGTATTTCGATATCGCAATTAGAAGTCTATTGTACTGACCTTTGTTAGTGGAGTGGAAGCTTGAAGACCTGGGAATCTATTAGATAATGTTGGTCAGCTTCTTTGAGATACTCAGAAAAAAAAATGACCCTACTCTTTGGTGGAGTAAACGGTAAAGGGACCGCTGTACAGTTCTGCTGCGACCGGGATTGCATTTGAGTTTGGTACGTGGCTTAATAAAGCGAGGTTTTAGCTGCTAGCCTGATGAGAAATAGTGGAACAAAGCACCTTAGCAGATCAAAGAAGCGGTAACGAAGGGCGAAGCTGCCTTCTAGACGCACGGATACGTCCTAATGATGATACGAATTGTAGTCAGCAAAGGGTCGGGTGGAATGAATGTTTCAGAAAATGAAAAGAGTGACAATCCGGGAATAAACTTAATTGAAGCCGGGGGGTGCGAGATAAAGAGGAAAGCACATACAGCCCATACAAAAAATACAACGGGTTGACCTGTCATGTCGAGCATATGGACGGCATGAACGAATGAGGAGCCAAAGACGGATGTTGTGAGGGAGTTGGAGGTGTCCGGAATTGGGTTATTTGAGTTTGGATCGGGAGCCGGGAAGAGATCGATGTGGGCGACGAGACCCATGATGTCAATGTCACTTGAAGGGTGTCAGAGAGATATATATGTATGGAACGAGAGACTCACTCTGCATGCAATTCATGTTCTGACTGAGTAGGGAGACCAAGATCGAATACCTCCCAGAGACGAAGCCTGACGACTGGGGGCGGATCCAATGGCCGCCTATCTCTCTTTGCGAATCTAAGCGATGGTGTGAGTTGGACGGGATTAGAATGTGAGGGAATGGACTGACTTGCGACCTAAATCAGGTTTTTGGTACTCGTGCAGCTCTGCCCTGATCGTCCGTCCAGCATAAGGACCGGAAGAGTATGTGATTGGCTTGCCTATCGTGGAATCGTCCTGTTGCCGGGGAGCCAAATCCATAGTGAGGAGTTAGTAAAGGGAGGAAATTGGGGAGAGAAGGGAAGTGGAACAGGAGAAGAGATTAAGTACCATTCAAAGATTATTGGGCCCTGTTTTTCGTGAGCTAGAGTGCAAGGGAGAAACGGGGACGAACGAGGATCAACTCGGTGTGGATTTCCCGGAATTTCTTGGTTTCGTGGTGTCCTAACCCTGGACCCGCGCAAGGGACGCCTCAAGGGAACTCCTCTGGATCGATCGGGGTCTTGGTCGTCTATTCCCGGTCTTTGGCCGCCACCACCCTTCCACTTCTCTGGGCTCAATCCCGGCACCGTGTATTTCAGGCTCGGTGGATATACAACTTTTCACAAAATGTACCATCGCTCTACGGTGTCTCATCAGAAGCAGTGATCCGGTCTGTAAGCTTACCAGCAATCTCACGTTCGGTCCATGCCCCATACAAAGACGATCTGCATCCATCCTCTTCAACGCTCATATACATCCTTCTTGATGTGGCAAATTAGCCTCCACCATACTGCTTATCGCACACGAAGTTTTTCGGTCACAATGCACAACACGAGCCGTGTCGTGTCCTTGAAACCGAACACCTCTTCAATCGCAACCACATGCTTATGCCGTAACCTGTTTCCCTAGGCCAACGCTCTCGATGTCTTCGTCATGCCTGGCTCCGCATGGGATATTGTCCCCTTCGTCTTCCTTTGTTCAACCGATGGGTGCCCGCCAAACAATGTCTACATCTATTTTCCATCTCTTCCCTGCCTACACGCTCCTTCCTGGTTCAAACCTTCGCCAAAGATTCTATCTGTACCACATCTTGGTTGCGTCATCGCGGGTCGAGGTCAATTTCAATCGAACCCAAAAACTCTCGGTGGCCTCGTTCATTCCGGCAACAAATCTTGATACATCTCTCGCAGGGCACCAAGCTGTCACTGGTGACGCTTAGACACGCCGTCTAGGTGGGAAATGAAACGTAGCGGATCCAGGTAAAGGTCCATCCAATGGGCTACAATTTAAACATTTTCTCCACTTTCTCGGAAAGGTCCATTGAGCGCCTGAGTTCCAGCAACGCCAGCAGTTGATCTCGAGTATCGACCTGCTTCACGTCTTCCGTGCCTCGATAGAAAGGTACTGTTCTCAATTCCTCATCCAGAACGTCCTGTCTAACTTTGAAACGATGTAAGCAGTATTTCCTCCAAAACAAAACAATCGTCCACTCCATCTGGATCATCCCCATCTGGATCATCCCGGTTCTCAAAGTCTATTCCTCGTTTCACCTCGCATTGTTGCCTGGCCGAACTCATGTTCACTATAAGCGATGCAGCTCTAGGAACAATGTTGTTGAGAAACCGGATTGAGTTGGGCAAGCAATATTTGTCAATTATTGAGTCCAGAGGTAAGCCATGCAATATTGCTCTTCTCGTCAGACAGAACATTGCTTCTCATGGTGTTGACGTTTACCGACTTGACACACGCAACTTAGACCTTTGAGTTGTCAGGTGAAAGCTCCGGCAATGTCCGCACTGATCCCCAGGTTAAGCACACTCAACTGAGCCCAACGTGATGGACAACTGGTCGGAGTGACTGCGCATCACCAACTCAGCTCAAAGCCATTCATTTTTCAGGTCGTTTGGAAGCCTTCGCAGCTTGTCTGTGGGATTACTAAGGTAAGTCGTCGATTATCAATACAAATGATGAGATCTCTGCATGTTCTCTCACATTTTTCATATGGATAAGGCCGCAGTTACAAATATGGGTGGTTCCGAAGCCAGCATTGGTACCAGAATTCTCTAATTCAGTTCACGCTCTCAAGCCCTTACTTGACCATCAATTCTTTAGGCGAAGTGAACAGCACAGTCGATACCGGCATTACTAGAATCACCGCAGCCATCGGGTGAGTTTCTTCGACCCCGAGGCCTCTCTCGGGGATGAATGCTCATCACTTGGTGAGCGGCGTGGTAAAAGACGTGTATGATACCCATTAATTCACCCCCGGGGCTCTAATTTCTCAAACGAACCAGCATTATGGACACAATACGACCTATCCTTTGATTCATTCAATGACTCAGGTGGTGTTTCATCGTAAGTGAGCGATACCATCAGGGTCTTTCATTCCAAGAGTTGATCAATGCCGTTCTCATTGCAGGAAAAAGGTCGGAACTACTACCTTGACCTTGACTCTCAAGTGTCCCAAACAAAGTCAAGTCTCTACACTCGCGAGACCGCGAAGACCAGGGCACTGTCCGTTCAGAGCACACAGCACCTCCTGGAATACCGACCCCGCTTTGTGTGGACTTCAAAGGGTCGTGGTGCACCAATCGTCCAATACAAAGACTTCCCGTCCTAGCGATACCGAATGATTGAGTCTAGTAGGCACAAGTCAAGTCACCCAAGACCAGGGAAAATGCCTGTCAACCCCAAGACATTCGACCCACCCCCATAGTCTCGACGACATTTGGTGCAGGAAGGGGTTGGAATGCGGTACCACGGTCCGAGGCCGTGCTACTTCAAGCTTTTGCCTCCAACCCACCAGGGATAACCCTATTCTTCACTGCCCACACTCTATCATGTCAAATTCCTGCATGCCTATCTGAAGAGAGATGGCACGTTCGTTCCAAGGTACGCGCTCATTAGCTATCCTTGGAAACAGCTGAGATTCCAAGAGCCGTTCTGCGGCATTTATCAGCCGCAGTATTCATGGCATTACTCCCTCACACTCACGTTTCAGATGACCTGCTTACCCTACGGATGAATTTTGATGAGATTCTCAATTGTGCAACGCATGGTTGAAATCGTGGGTCCTTCTACCATTACCATGTTTTTGATAATCTTTGATAACCAGTAGTCAAATGCCACACGGCTCCGCTGTTATTGGCATAGATTGTTTATTCAGCGCGTGTTCACTATCGACTGAAACTCGTGGAATCGAAGCAGGTTGTTACAGAGTGGTCTGAGCACTAGTGTACGTAAACCCTTTACTATTCCATCAAGAAGCGCAAATTTCCGTTGCTCAGTCGTGTTTTGAGTTATGTCGTTTCGTCAGATTAGTTTGCATGTTGTAGATCTGGGGTCAACGTTAGTGCGGTGCAACCTGGGTGTCATCATCACAGGACCTTCTGGACCCAAAGCCATTCTCCCCTATCCCCCTTAGGTAGGGATTCAAACTTTGAAAATGTCTGTGTAGACTCTTGACATATCGCTTTGCACCCACGTTATAGTAATCCTTCCGGAATTTTGCCTGGACGGTGAAGCCTTGCCTCAATAATTCTTTCCTACTTTGATTTCAATTAATCGAGGGATTTTTTAAAGGTTCAAGTCTAACACAGGACCATCAATGTTGTCATCAAACGTGACGGCAAATGAATTGTTGTTTGGACGCCAGTTCGGCACCGACGGCGATGCGAAAACGCTCAAAATAGAGTCGGCCCTTGGAAGCAGCCCGCCATAGGAATTCATGTGGAGTGTTGGATAGATTCCGAAATCCCATTCAAGCTTCATGCAAATCTCATCCTTCATCAAGTACCAAGAGACCAAGAGAATAAAGATGGTCCCTTTGTTCCTTCGGGTCTGAGAACGGTAAGCAACCTTCTTTTAGCCATCGTTGGTCAGTGCACGATAGGATCTATTCAGAAGTGTTCAATCTGTTGAACAATTCTTAGCCAAAGTCTTCTATCAGGTAATGAGGCTGCGGTGGGTAGCGATTGCGTTCTTTACCGAAGCGCATTCCAGGGTCGGGAGTTCTAAGTTTGGTTCCTATTGGTGCATCTCAAGAATCGGCGCAAGAATGGAATATGCCTTGATGACATCCAAGATTTGGATGTTGGGCTGATCTCGACCTTTCTCAGTGGACGTCGGGGAGTTTATTTGATAGGCATTTACTATCACCGCTTCATGTCCAAACTCAAAAGTTAATACACGGATGCTGATATCGCCGAAACTAGGATTCGGCAAAGCCCAGGTCGACACTTCCACTTATGGATCTTTCAGAGATGGGCAAAATGTTCCTGATCTATGGTTCACTTATTCCATTTCCCTCCATTATGGTGCCGTCATCACTTTGTGATGCTCTCCCTCAATTTTTCGTGCTCCACGAGCTGATCTAATTCACCCCTCGTCTGCTCGGTATCGTTTCCCTTCTGCTTCCGACTCCGGGATTTAGACCTCCGTTCTTGATTAAGGCTTCGCCAAGTGTCATTGTTTCTATGTGTGAAGGCCTGCAAGAACTACATTCCAATGCCCTGGTTTATACACACTACCCTATTCACTTTTTTCTCCCATTGACCCAAGTCACCTCCTGTGGTTCTTCATTGGGCGCTCCGCTAATCGATTGAGGAAATGTCGCCACTCGGTGGACATGGCCAATGACTGGCCGTCATTCCACCCTTCACACAGGAAATAATGTGATTTCTTCTTTTCCGTTTCAATTCCAAGGTGGCCGTCAACCACTTTGTCCGATGTTTTTGCTTCCCTGCCTCTCAAAACATCCAGATCGTCGATTGCCCCCCCCCTCCTCCTCCCTTTCCCCTTATGCACTGCACGGATAATGAAACGCCTATGGACCCTTCTGATGTCCAAAACTTACAGCCCTGAATCCATATCGTATGTGATGGTTAGGTTGATTTCGTGAGTGACTTTGGGGCTTCTTTCGATGGGTAACAATATGGTAGGCATCGTCTCAACCTCGCTTCATCCTCCCGAGATCCCCGAATAGCTTTATTGCTTGGGAGGTATGTCCTACCGATGTGACGACTGTGAGAGATCGACAACCTGATTTAGATGGCCTACCTGCTTCCTGACCTTCCCAATTGCCTGAATGGTCCTTTGGGAACTTCGTGAAGCCCAATCCTGAAGCTAAGTGCATATTCCCATTAAGCCAACGTGTATCACAACCAGCCGTCTGGCATCTCCTAACAGCCACAAAGCTACTCTTGTAGATAATTGCTTGCTATCGGAAGATCGGAGGTGCAACGTAACTCCGGATTCTTAAAACAGTCAGTTCACTTCGACTCCCCTGAGTACTCATATACTCCAGGCCAAATACCCAGAAGTCGGTCAGGGATATCCGAAATCGGTAGGCATCGTCATAGCATTATCATCAGTGCTAAGATTCAAGCCTGATCATCCCTTGGCACGATCAGTTGCCTTGACTGAAGGATTTCTGGTTTATCAAGTCTTGGCAAGTCGCACCTTGATAAGGTCAGCAGTAACGTAAGACCCTGGTGAAAATCAGCTTACCTGATACACTGCCAAGTGAGGCTGACCATCTTTTACACTGCCGACACTTGCATCAGCCCTTGGAGGGCTTTCTTCTTTTCAGCCACCAGGGGAAAAAAAGGCTCAAGGTCGAAAATTCCAGAAGTCGAAGTTGTCCAAAGTTCTGCGTAACTCATGGGGTCAGGTTCTGTTAATTCATTTGGTTTCTCATGTTACCGTCAATCTGGAAATGGCAATGACTCTGGTCTGCAAAGACGTTTAGTGCCAATTTGTTTGTGTGAAAATGATACTTTTCTACTCCGAGTCCATTATGATTCCACAACCGATGCTTCGTTGTCTTTCCCTTAACATTTGTAAATATTTTCCCGTGTCTTAAGATGCTGAATGTACGTATGGTCTCAACCCAATACGTTGATACATGGGTGTATAGTGCGATATTGATTACCTTCACAAGTCAGCGCCGTTGGGCAATTTCTAATGGGGATAAGTAGTGAGTGATATACCAGTGTAGATACTTCTCATGTGACATAGATGCATATACAAACACGATTCACATCATATGTCCAACTTGAACAGCTCCGAATCACCTAGAGATTGCTCGCTAAGCCGACAAGACGAACAACGCACTTGCCACTCCTGGTGACAGTTCTGGTCTATTAATAATACTTGGCGCCCTCGCATATTTAGCCCTGAAGGCATGGTGAAACAACAGGAATCCGCCTGAAAAAAACATCCGAGCGGTGGGCCGCCGGCATATGGATGCCTGCAATAGCGATTTCGGGAGAAATTCTCGTTCTTGATCCACATGTGCGACTCAAGGTGCGGAGAGTCTAATTAAGACACAATATACCTGGTGCATTCCCCCGGCTCGTTCGGTCAGCCGGCGCCCGAAAGCGACACAATGTGGTCAAGCGGATAAACAACCGCCCGAGGTGCTCAGCGCCCTAGATAAGATATGGTCGAGTTGCACAATGCCATAACTTGCTCATAGTTGTTGACTCGACGTTAACAGGACAGGGGAGTAAAGGCACAAAGGTACAGCAGCAATAATGGCTTTGGCGTGCGATAATACAGTTCCCCACTTCAGGATATAGTGTCCACGATAGTCCATAGATGGTCCACGGTTATAATTTATAAGTAAGTATGGAGGGTGTTGATGAAAAGAACTTTCCAGAGCCGGATTTTCCCGGGATGGACTGGGGTTAAACATGTTTGTCGATGTTCATTGCCTATTTGGGTATCCCGGAACTATTCGTAAATTCCCACCACCGTCAACGACAGTCCCTTCAACCTTGCATCGTTTCAATTCTTGGGGGGTAACATGTTTACCAACGCCCTGACGTCCTTAAGCAGAAGAAGTCTAATATCTCGAGTTGTCAAACCCTCTTTGCCACCATCGAGAACTTTTCATTCAAGCCGGCAACTTAGTGCCGTGCGTTACGTGCGTTTCGGTGGTGGCGGATCAGACAAGGGAGGCTGGAGACCAAGATTTAATCAATGGGATAGACCGACCAAATTACTTGCTGGAGCTGTAGGTGGGGGAGGTGTATACTATGTTTACCAGTGTGTTTGGTTTCAATTAGATGGACGCTATGGTACCTAACCTCTACAACGTTGCCTCAGTCTAGAGCGCATAGAAGAAACCGGTAGATGGAGATTTATTGATGTATCTCCTGAACGAGAGAAACAGGTAAATCGTTTGACATCTCGGTTCCGCGCAGCCGACTTTTGATAACATTGATACAGCTTGCTGAAGAGAGCAACAAGGAAGTTCTTGCTGAATTTGGATCCAAGATTCTACCCCACAATCATCCGGAAGCGCGCCAAGTTTCTAAGGTTGCTTCCAGGATTTTGTCTGCAGCAAACTTGGGGGAGGTGAAGGGCCATCGCGGTGAAGAAACCTTGTCATTAGGGATTTCTGACTTGTTTGGCAATGATGTCTGGGGATCGCCATCTTATGGATCACAGGCAGCGGATAGATTGAAGCAAGAGTGGGAGGTATTCGTGATCAAAGACGACAAAATTCCAAACGCATTCGTTACCCCAGGTCAGATATTTAGTTTAGACTCGTATTATTTTCACTATCTAATCAACTGTTCCATACAGGGGGAAAGATTTTTGTCTTTACCGGCATATTCCCCGCTTGCCAAAACGAAGATGGATTGGCAACAGTGCTCGGCCACGGTAAGCATATTTCTGCCAAGGAAGTATTCATTATCCATTGACGGGATTATCAGAGATTGCGCACCAAGGTAGATGGTGAATATGATTGTGATGTGGAAATACTAAATTTTTTGCTTCAGTGGTGCGGCATTCTGCTGAGAAGTTGTCTGGCATGAAGGTGTTTGGTGCACTTGTCCTGTTACTGGAAATTTTAGGACTCGATGTTGGTGTTTCTCGGCTTGGACTCACACTGTTCATGACGCTTCCAAACTCGAGATCTATGGAAAGCGAAGGTGCGACATTCTGGTGTCAGTCTCGACGTAAAGAGAGCTTCGCTGACCAATTTGGGCATAGCCGATCAGGTTGGTTTACGACTTATGGCCCAAGCATGCTACGACCCTCGTGAATCAACAAAGTAAGCTCGATCATGATGTTTGAGCCCACTAATCCCTTGATATGCTGAATATGGTATATCCCTGGTTCTGAAGACTTTGGGAACGCATGTCACAACTCGAAGCTCAGTCGAGTGGCGGGAAGTGGTGGAACTTTGGCGCCAAAATGTCGGATGTTGATTTCGTTTCGACACATCCGGCAAATTCCAAGCGGATTAAGGTGTGTGGGTTTGCCTCTTGAGTCGTGGAGGACGTTGTTTGAAGTAGTTTGATCGGTAGGCACTGGAGCAATGGATTCCCTCCGCTCTGAGTATCCGTGCAGGGTCATCGTGTGGAGCGGACATGTCAAGCAAGTATGAATCCTTTAAAGACACCTCCAGGACGTTGGCAATGCAACCTCGACCCAGATGGGATGCATGATAGGATAGATTGTGCAGGGCCAGATACTGCAGCATGGCCAGTCCGATCGCATACCATTTTTGACGCTGTGAATCTGTGTTACTCAATAATGTTAAACTCTGTTCTTTGACATCTCTTATCATATCTCTTATCAAATAAAACACTCGATAATATACTCCTTCACATTACGGAATTTCCCAAGTTGGCTGTCGAATAGAACATATGATGACTAAGAGTCGCACGCACAGACATTTGGATTGAAGCAGGACAGAATCTACTCATCGCCTCAGACATCCCATACGTACCCTAATCATCTTCAGCAATGGTGAGTATATTGAAGTATAGCGTTGGTCAAAATATGCAGCCATTGAAGCTTTGATTATTTGTGTTTGCCATCTAGGCTAACCAGGAACTTGCATCTACATACGCCGCTCTGATACTCGCAGATGATGGAGTTGAAATCACTGTTCGTTTGAAGTCTTGCTTCCTAGTCAGAGTCCGGTCTCATCCTCCCATTACCATAGTCTGAAAAAATTGTGGCAATAACGGACGCTGCTGGCGTCGAGGTTGAAGCAATCTGGGCATCATTACTCGCAAAGGCACTTGAGGGGAAGAACGTGAAAGACCTACTATCGAACGTCGGCTCAGGAGGTGGAGCTCCAGCTGTTGGAGCTGCACCAGCTGCTGGTGGTGGCGGAGGAGGAGGAGGAGGCGACGCCGCACCAGCAGCAAAGGAAGAAGAGAAGAAGGAAGAGAAGGAAGAGTCCGACGACGATATGGTGAGTGAATAAGCCTTGCTCGTACTTTATTAGTATGGTACTAATTCAGCATGCGTTGAATAGGGCTTCGGTCTGTTCGACTAGAGATGCCGCTTATACTCTTTCCTCGTACTTCCTCATCCTTCCTACTTTGTATTTGCATACATTTCAAAAGAGTCGTCAACTTCATCTCATGAT